>APFE030942711.1:0-16113 GCA_000404065.3 Pinus taeda
TCTCTATCAATGGTAATCCTTTCACCATTCCTTTTCTACTTAGCAAGTTTAGACCTCCAAAATTGAGATGTCCAAATCTCAAGTGCCACAACCAATTTTTATCCTTTGGCACGCTTTGGAAGGCCTCTTGGGTCTCTACTGCAATTTCATTTTTGTTTTTCAAATCTGCCCTGATCCTGAGAGGGAACATCCTGTTCCTTGTCATCTTCACTTCAGCAATGCATCGTTTGCTGGGTGCTATATCCATGATGGTACAAACATCATTCACAAAGTAAACATTGTAACCCTTTTGAACAAGCTGTCCAATACTCAAGAGGTTACATCTCATTCCGGGGACATAATAGACATTTGCTATGGTTTTCCTTTCTCCTTGCTTTGTAAATATTTTTACCTCCCCTTTTCCCATAACAGAAACTTTGCTATCAGTTCCTAGTGTGACCTCTGATTTCATATTTTTATCTAGGGCAGAAAAGAGAGCTATATTGCCTGTCATATGGTTACTGCAACCTGAGTCTAAAAACCATATGTCTTCACTATTTGTTTCAGCCATGTTACAAGCTAACAACACATTAGTTTGGCTGATGTTTTCTCTAGTAACATTTGCATTTTGTCTATTACTCATATCATGTTGCTTCTTCCTACATTCACTGGCATAATGCCCATATTTTTTACAATAATAGCATTGGACATTGGATTTCTCATACCTTTGTCCTTGAACATGATGTTGTTCTCTTTGTTGGATGTTGCCTTGGCCTTGGTTCTGATTTGAGTTGCTGCCTCTTCCTTGAGCATTTGCTGGACTGTTCCTTCCTCCTCTGTTCTGGCTTCTGCCTCTTCCTCTCTTGTTTCCTCTGCCTTGACCTCTTCCTCTTCCAAAGGACATCTGGGTCTTGAAAGCTTGCTCTAGAGATGAGTTCTGATTCCTACTCAATCTCTGCTCATGTGTTATCAGTGATGCATGTAGCTCATCAACTGAAAAGCTTGAGAGATCCTTTGTCTCTTCAATGGTGGTGACAATAGCATCAAACTTTGAGGGTAAGACCTTCAATATTTTCTCCACAATCCTCCTTTCTTTAATGGTTTCTCCATGAGTCCTCATCTGTGTGACCAAACCAATTACATGTGTGAAGAATGAGTCAATATTGTCTGACTCCTTCATGCACAGATTCTCAAAATCTCTCCTCAGCATCTGTAGTTTTGTTGTCTTCACTTTCTCCATTCCTTGATAGGCTGTCTTGAGAGTTTGCCATGCTTCTTTGGATGTCTTCGCTGCTGCTATCCTTGGAAACACACTCTGGTCCACTGCTTGATACAGAAATACAAGGGCTTTTGAGTCCTTCTTCCTATTGGTATTTAACAGATCTTTCTCTCCCTGAGTTAATCTATTAAACTCATTTTCATCTGCTGGTTCTTCATAACCATCTTGAACTAATTCCCATAAATCTTGACAGGAAAACAGGGCTTTCATGGTTATTCCCCAATAATCATAGTTCTTCCCATTAAACTGTGGGCGCTGGGTGTTAAACATACCCATACCAGTGCTTGTGCTGGCCATTCTAGCACTCTTTAACTATGTTTCTAAATCCTTGACTGTGTATTTAAAACACTGACTCCTTCTTCAGCTTCTTTGTCACCTTCAAAGAGCCTAAACCTGCTCTAATACCACTGTTGGGGATTTTTCTGGCAAAATCCCAAAAACACAAAATTCAAGCACACAGAGACAATGCTCTGTTTCCTTTACTCCGGGATCTTTTTGCACAGAGAAGTCTTTTTTTTTTTAAATTACTCAGAACAGAGTATTGCACCAGCATAAAAGATTTCTATTCATGAAAACAAAATTACTGATATATATTCATCCTCTTTCACTCAGAGGGATTCACCAAAACATTACAAAAGAAATTACTCTGTCTCTTTTGAAATTTTACACCACTGTGTGTAAAAATTTCATTTACATTCACTGCTGTGTGAAAACAAAAATTACAAGTATTTATTGTTTTACCTTTTCACTGCTGTGTGAAACAATTCATGGTTTTGATACATACTTCCCTCTGGTTTTCTTCATTCACTCCTTCACTTCTTCGCTCCTGTACTGTTGTGCCTTCTTCATTTCTTACACTTACCAAAATGACCAACAACTATATGTTTTTACTTGTTCAGTCAAAATCAAACTTACGACGGTGAAAATTAAAAAACAATAAAATTAAAAACATATGACATTGCCCATGTCATTAATTAATCCACGCCCATACTTCCGTAACTATGGAAAATTAAAAATACACCTACGCATATGACAAATATTTAATAAGGTATGGTCAAAATTCAACTTGACTTTACTCCACTCAATTTGATTTGATGTGGGCCCGTATGCAGCTTCATGCGATCGACGGCGGAGAGCCAAGAACCCCATCGTACGTCTGACAAGAATATTGGAAGCCCTTTTTAACCTAACTTTACTCCACACAATATTTAATGTTGGCCGTATGCAGCTTGGAGCAATCAACGGCGGAGAATGCAGCAGCAGATGGTACGAAGGAGATGAATATCGGAAGCCACTTTTCAACCGACTTTTACCTTCCGATAAATGTCAGAGGCTAATGTCACGGCTCATCCATGCGTCAACTCCAAGTTTTATCGGGCCCTTGTGTACGGAAACCACTTCATGCCAAAGAGCGGTCCGATAAACTTACCGGCTGGTTTGTGGTTTTTACTGTTGTGGTTTCGGGGTTGGGTATGGCTGGGCGGTTCAACTGTTCGTGCAGTTGAAATTACATTTTCAACAATTATGATGTCTGTGCATAGTCAGACACCAGACCACCCTTAGTATAGCCTCGCTGCTGCCTACCTCGGCGTAGTGCATGTAACTAGGGATACACCAATCTCTTTTTTTCTCTCGATTATATTTTTCGCATTTCTTCTCAACTGAGCACATCGTCATTGGTAGCGAAGAATATCGTTTGTTGTTGTTGGATTGCAGGGTGCTGCTCGTACTGGTGGTGATTTCAAGATGTCGAGCAGCAAGTTGACGTTGGGGATGAGTGTGGAGGTGCGGAGTAACGAGTCCAGGTATTCAAGTGCTTGGCTGCAGGGAGTGATAGTGGCCATCTATGTGCCACCTGGGCGAGCGCATCTTTACAAGATACGCTACCAACAAGAATTTCAATTCCTCATGGACAACGGGCAACGCTTGACAGAAGATGATGTGTCATATACCCAAGTCAGACCCATTCCTCCCCTCTTGTCAGAAACACGCTCTTACTCCGTTGGCGATATTGTTGAAGTTTACGACGGTCATTAAAGTGTTTCATGCTGCCGAGTGTTTCTTAATTCATAATCCTCAAAACCGCTGCTACAGCAAATTTCCTCTCTCCAAACTACGCCATCCTTTACAATGGTCCAAAGGAAGTTGGTCGTTGTTGTACTCGAAGGTGACACCTTTATTGCGATTATATTTTCATTTTTTTCTATTTTTCTATTATCATTTCTTCGGTCATGAACTCCATGCGATATAGAGTTCTCATTAGAATCAATAATTTGTTTATAGCCCAGTTCTGCAGTTAATTAATGGATTGTTCTCATTAGAATCAGTAATTTGTTTATAGCCAAATTCTACGGTTAATTAATGGATTTTTATATTTCCGTTCACTTTTAATTGTTTCCAATAGAAAGAGGATGATTAGAAGTGTTTGAGTAATCCAGAATTATTAGAATTCTTTGTAAACTAGGGTTCAAACTACGATTTCATGATTATTATGTACCTCCCAGGTTAAATAGGTTAACGTCCTCCTTAAGTTTCAAGAGATTCTTGTTTCAAGTTGAACTAGGGCTTTAAAAAATGATGAGGATATTGTGCGTTTAATCAAACTCGGCATTGAACTTTGAAATATATTCTTGTTTCAAGTTGAACTAGGGCTTAAATGATGAGGATATTGTGCGCTTAATCAAACTCGGCATTGATTTATTGCATGAACTTGGCATTGATTTATCCATTAATGAGCTTTTGTTTCCAATAATTTTTTCCAGTTTAATTATGTAATACATTTTCTTTACAGTCGAATTCTGTTAAATTCTGTTAGAATATAAGAATGATATTGTCCATTCTCACAAATTTGAAACTCAGTTGCATCTGTGTACACAATGGGCATCAAGCATACAAGTATGGTTGATTATGCTTACTACGTTGGAGATGGGTTCATACTTTCACATCCCTGCCCTGTGTATAAGCATTAATCCTTGCCTTGTAAGGTGAATGTAATTCACTTCAACTACTTGTGCAGTGCAGTGTAGGAGAGATGGATGATTAATTCCAAAATTTTAACCCATTAAAAAGTTTTTCTTACTTTTACTAAATTCTCTCTCAGAACTTGTATTATTATGTTTCATAGTGAACTTAGGAGGACCTTCAGTCCCTCCATAATACAATGGCTAATGTATTCTTTCCTGTGTCGTGTAGCATTCAAGTGATGTCATCAATGATGGAAACTACTGTCCCGTGGCCGAAAATAGTGAGCAATCTTCTGTTGCATCATGTCCGGGGGATATGCAATCCCAAGAGCAACCAGAAGAAGAAGTGAACACGCAGAAAAGACCATGTGGCTTGGTAGGAACGAGGGTACCACAGAAAACTCAAGAATGCTCAAATTTCCTTGATGCTAAGCGAGTTGTCAAAGATTCAAGAGGGTCCAAGTCTTTTGGAAATGGATTAAAGAATGTTGAAGCCCGTCCTATGAAAGGAGTCAAAAGACCGTATGTCCCTGATGACAGAAGACATGGAACATTCAATGGATTAAAGAATGTTGAAGCCCTGTCTCTGAGTCCTGCCCGTCCTTCGACACGAATCAAAAGACCGTGTGTCCGTGATGACAGAAGAGATGGAACATTCAGTGGCATTCAAAATGGAAAATGCGATAATGTCAAAAGGTTTACGCGTGGAGATTCGGCAGAAGCCATGGAGCAAACGATAAAAACACATGATATGGAGTTAGTGGCATATCGTTCTGTGTTAAAGGCCTTTTACGCTCAGAATCCAAGTTCCTTAAGCTTGGAATATCATTGTTTGCTGACCGACCTCCGCATTCAATTGGACATTACTAGCGATGAAAATACACGCGAGTTGAAAAGAGTCACTTCTCGGTCCTAATATCAGATGTTCATTACTAGCGATGAAAATACACGCGAGTTGAAAAGAGTCACTTCTCAGTCATAATATCAGATGTTCGCATCTTGTAAAAATGCATTTTATGAGTATATCAACGTCAGGGAGCCAAAACATTCTCACGGCTACAGTCAAAAGCAGCTGACCTTTCAAACCATTGATTAATAATAAAGCTGAGTACATTCAGAAAATTGGACTCTGAATCTGAAGCCTTTGTTTGGCTACAGTCAAAGCAGCTGACATTTCAAACCATTGATTAATAATAAAGCTGAGTACATTCAGAAAATTGGACTCTGAATCTGAACCCTTTGTTTGGCTACAGTCAAGGCAGCTGACCTTTCAAACCATTGATTAATAATAAAGCTGAGTACATTCAGAAAATTGGACTCTGAATCTGAAGCCTTTGTTCGGTCTTTTATTTGACATGATTTGAAGATGTCCACTATTCAGTCGAATTTCTTCTTGTGGGGATGCACATTTTCGTGACAATGACTTTAAATATACCAAGAAAATTAATTTGGAAGTCAAGCTTAAGCAAGCGTTTAACTCACTCAATTGTCTATGAAAAGCTCTTTGTGTCATAATATATCATTCGAGAAGAGAATTCAAATTTATAAAGTTTATTAAAACTATTATATTGAAAATATAATTAATGCAGGAAGCTTATGACTTCATTTACATTGAGACTGAACCCTATCAAACAAAGCTCAAACAAAGCTCAGTTTCTTTGGTCCACACACCTAATTACCTTTAAATTTATCATCCTTCCCATTAAGTATTCTCGCTGAAAAGTGTAAAGAAAGAATGAGGTCCCATGTTCAGTTATTGGATGCCTGATTTGAATCCTTAGGCAGGATCCTTTCTTGACTCTGCAATTACTACTTATGTTTTCTACTTCTTGTTCTGTGTAATGGGAAGGGCCAGCCACAAATAGTCAAAAAAAATTCTTACATAATATCTTAAATAACTTTGAACATCCCAATACAAAACAGTACATACTTTAGGCAAACTAAACGCAGGTGGAGACCAATCTGTCTGCTGTAAGTTTAATGGGAGAATTAAGAGCAGTTGGTTTGGAAGACTTTTGATGTTCTAACAACCAATCCGATTCTCTATATCCACCACTAGCTTTGTTGTCACAGCTGACAGCATCTAAAATTATTTTCTGGGTTCTTAAGTGTAATCTACATTTAAGTGATTCGGCTTGAGATTCCTATATTAATTTCATCACCCAGTTTCAAACTATATTGTATTAATTTCTCATGCAGTTGAAAGATTGTTACTTGATACTAGATAGTCTATACACAGCTGCTGGTGCACTTAAATCTTAACGCTTCTTCCTTTAAGAAGAATTTGTATATTTTGGATTGAAAATTGAGTTCAATATTGATGTTTGTGCTCTAAGGTATGTTCAATAAGGTATGTTCAATTACCACAGGTAGGTTGTATAATACTATTCCCATAGGTCACGTTGGTCTCGACAAGTTGGTTAAGCTAAGTCGCACTGAAACAAAGATGGGAACGGATACGGATAAGACAAATTTTCAAAAAATATGGATACGATGCGGCAGGAAACCGCACGCACACATATATATATAACAAAATAAAAATTTCATATTACCATTCATCTTTTCAAACCTAGATTACATCATCAATTCAGCATAAACATTGTCATCATCATTAATGATTATTATAACATTCATGTTTCAACATATCATCAGGGTTTTGTTTCAAATTTCAATCATCAACATGACAAGTTACAATATCATCACCAAAATTAATAATAATGCATACTACATAGTACAAAGTACAAAATGAACTATGACCGAAAATCTACTAATCTTATTCATAATTCATATGGTTGTTCAAAATTTTAGAAGTTAAAACACTATCATAAATTACATTTACATATCATCAAATATGTCTTCATCTCCGTCACTAGGAAGTTCCACATCCTCTCCAGAAGTGGGAATATCGCTGCCATGTCCACTTGAAAATCCACATGTTGGTCACTCCGCATCTCATATGAGACCTCACATTCAACGTCATATCCAAGTCAGGAAACTCTACTTCCACATCCTATAATTTGGCAGCCCTAAATTTGTATTCGTCTCTCGTGTGAGAAGGCGAAGGTTTGAATGAACATGCACTAATTCCTCAGCCTTCTTAGAGCTCAATCTTTTTCACTTTATCGAATGGATGAAGCCATCTGTACTTAAGTTCCTTTCTACTAAAGAAGAACTAGCAACATGTTAAAAGATCCTCATGGCCAATTTTTCGATATGTGGAAGTTCCCCACCATAGTAGTTCCACCATTCAATTGGACTCATTGCCCTCTTGTCCCGCATACAATCAATATCAGAACCTCAACCCTCTGATCCCACAAAATGAGCAAAAACTTTGCACGGATCTGAAGCCCAATTTCAAGATCTACAAAAAGCTTTCTAAAAACCTTTTTAAATCCTTGTGAGACTTCTGGATCTTTGCTTGGTAAGGTTCTTTCTGGATCACTTAGCAACTCTACAGCATAATATTTTGGATTCACTGCATAGGCCAAAAGGTGCAATGGGGTGGTCATCCCTTTCCAACTTTTGGTCAATATATCTTTTACTTCTCTGTAAAAGAATTCATCTGGATCATTCTCTATGGCATTTATAGCCACCCTTATCTTTTCTATCATATAATCATTGTCCTCATACACCTCTCCTAAATTAGATACATTTGTGTCAAGCACAACAAATCCACAATTGGCTTAGTAAATGCCAAGAGGTACTCCACCTTATCCCACCATTTATCATCAACAACCAGTTTTTTCACTGCTTGTGCTCTATCAGATTGGGATTGCCTCCATTTATTCCAAAGAGAAATGCATACTATTGATTGTAATCCATCTTTCGCCTGCATAAGCCTTGTTAAGACTATGAGTGAGAAGAAAATTGAACCTCGGCAACCTGCAGGTGTCAAATTGTCAATGTTTCAATAAATTAAAAATCATAATTTGATTAAATAACTATTATGATTCACGAATCATGACATTTGAGAATCCAATTTACATATTTGAATTTAGAGTCATAGAAACTAGAATTTATGAAATAAACTTTAAATTTTAGGTACCTTAAGGAGCTCCAACTTCGCAAATTCCATATAGATGCCTTGGGACATGTGCTGGTTTGTGATGAATGTTTGAATTCCTTTTGCCTCCTCAAAAATAACTCGAATCCACTCAAATTTCTTCCCCATCTTGCTCAACATGAGGTTCAATGAAGGTACAGCACAAGGAGTCCAAAAGATGTGTTTAGATTTGCCTTCAATAATTAGGCTTGTTGCTCTACACACCATTGCATTGTGAGTTATTACCTAGACAACATTTTTTGGCCCCACCAATTCAATTGCTTCAATCAAAATGTCAGCAATGAATTGACAATCTTTCATTTGCCACATACAATCCACTGCCTTCAAAAACATTGGCCCCTTTGGGCTCTGAGCATTCACATTGATCAAAGGCCTATTCCTTTGATCTTTCTATCCATAAAAAATGATGGACACCCTTGAAATGCGCCATGAATTACGAATGGGGCTTAATTTAGCCTCCAAATCTAACTTTTTAGCACTCAACATTATGGTGCAGACCTTCTAATATCTAGGGCTCTTAAACCCTTTTGGGGCTTCATTCACTGCTTTTATCATCTTTACCCAACAAGGAGATCACACAAAGTTAAAAGGAAGGCCATTTTCATAAATACATTGACCTATAGCTGCAATTGTCGTCTCTCGAGCATCATTATTAGAACTCCTTTCAAGCGGTCCAAATTAAACTGCTTTAAACCAACAATTCCATGAGAATGAAGTGGAGACTTTGATGAAGATGCTCCCAACCTTGTTGGTAGTTTTGATTGAGAAGCAGGATTTTCCTCATTTTCTTTAGCATCTACCTCGTCTTGTTCTTTCTGATATTTTGCAAGTTTTTCCTTGCTTAAACCATTTCCATCTCTCCCTTTCTCTTTAGGTGGGCCACTGCATATTCGAACCCCATTGCCTTTTAACCCAAGTAAATGTGCTTTAACATGTGTGTATGATCCATTATACCCATTTTTACACTCACTGCAAACTCATGCCAGTGATCCCCCTCCTTGGATCTTCCCAACAGTAGTTACATATTTCCAAAGTGGTGACTTTGGATCGACTTTAGAGGCAGATTCAATTTCATGTTCCACTTCCTCTGCCTCACAAATGGTTGAACTTGAAGTTGCCATGATTGATGATGATGATGTAAATGAAACTGCAAAATAAAATTGACATATATTATAAGATCTTAATTGTTAAATCAAAACTTTGTTTTATAAATTAAATATTTGAGCCACATGAGTAGTGTTCACTGTTAGACAAGTTTTGTTACTGTAACACTCGTTATGTTACTAGTTATTAGTAATTTTGATGCCATTGAGAACTCAAAAAAGTAGTTTTGTTGCATTATTTCCTTCAGCTTCATTGAAAACATTAGGGACCAACATTACCTAAACTAATATGGATTTTGAACTCTATCTGTTGAAGAAGAAACAATTAATCTGAACTCTATTCGTTGACAGTTGAAATTTGAATATGTCAAGCATGTACTTTTGCTTTTGTTCTCACAAACGAGTTTCCAATTGTAATATTGTATAGGTCACTAGTATTGGTTATAACTTATAGCTCAAACACAAAACCTCAAAGGCATAACAAAATGAAAGCCTGTAACATAGAATGGCTTTATATGTATACAGTGTATGCACTGTCGCACAGTGATACACACACATTCTCAATTTCTCAACTGTTGCTCACATAGGCCTACGACAACTAGGCCATCCTACTATTTACATATACATTTGATCACATATTAACCCTGTTAACAACTCTACATTGTAATTCACGATGATTGAACAAAACTGAAAATGGGACGGATAATTATCACCAGAGGCAGAGGTACTTGGCAATATCATAAACTGTCTTTATGTTTTGTCCAACAGATAGGTGTCTTTGTTGCAAATCAAATATTTTCTTGAGATCTCTACAGGTATGTCTTTGTGCTTAAATATGTAGTGGAGGTTACCACGATTACTCCTGGTGAATTTTCTCATTCTATGTAGGGATTGATTCACATTCCCTATAGTAAGCTTACGTAAATAGTGGCAATTACTTTCATTTCTTTGTGCTTAAGGTAGCGAAAGCTAGTTAAAGAATTTGGCTTTTATTACAATGGCTCTCACTTAGCCATTTTCCATGAATTTTAGGAAAATGTTTCAAAATCTTTACTTGCACTGATTTAAAGGAAATCACATTATGATTATTACGCACTGCCTTAATCAAAATGAGCCTTGACGCTTCCATTATGGCTCGAGCTCCCACAGTCACTGAGTGACACAGTCGGTTGGCGGGCTAAGGGCTCCAAACTCCAAAGTCCACAGTGCAGTTGCACACTAGTGACTACTCGCTTGCGAGTTGAGGGTTGAGGGCTCCACCTCAACAGTGCACACTCGCTCACAGTATGCTCCTCTCCACACTTGCTCACAGTCTGCTCCACTCCACACTCGCTCACAGTGCTCACGTCTCAAAACAAAGGCAAATGGTCACTCGCGGCAAAGACAAATGGTCACTCAACACAGTCGCTCACGGCAAAGGCAAATAGCCGCTACACACTAACTTACCTCACACAGTCGCTCGCTGCAAAGGCAAATGGTCGCTCCACAGTCGAAGGAAAACGCAAACGGTTGCTCCATGGTCAAAGGAAAATGAAAATGATGGTTCCAAAATTCCAAATGACAAACGTCGCAAATGGTAGAGGTAAAGGTTGAAAACCGGCTCATAAAAAAAGTTAAAACACAATGAAAATCGTGAAATCTGTTCCCAACGACCATTCATCGTGAAACATTTTTATGAACGGTGGATCCCCTTTCCAATACATTCTTGTTTTGGCCAAATTCATTTTGGTCAAACCTAAAACGTATTACAAATAATCAAAAATGGGTGTCTTTTTACGAAAAACGCCCTAAAAACATTTTCAGATTCCAACCTTCTGTTTCCGAAATTCTGAAACGCGCCAATAATTTTTTATGCGTTTCGTACAGGTTTTCGAATCCAAAATGTCGAACGACATTTCGGGGAGGTTAGCCCACCATTTCTAGCAACTTAATGGTTAAGTAAAGTGGAGTTGTGAAAGTGTAGATTGGGCCATCTATGCAGAAACTAGTAGAGATGAGGAGGAAAACTTGGTTATGGTTGGGATGTGGATTCTGTTGATAAATCTAGGGCATGAAGACTAAAATGATTTCTCTGCTTGATAATTGCTTGTGATATACTTTTATTTCTTAGCTTATAGTCTTTTCTTCATTATGTTATTATTGTGTTCTTTTCATCAAGACAATTACCAATATGCACAATAAGAGACAAGTGACACAGTATGTAGGCTTGTCAACCAAAGCCAAAACCTCTCACCTCTTGCAAGGAAAACCTGATCAAAATTCTTCTTCTAGATCTTCAATTGATGAGTACCAAGACCATGAAAAAGACCCTTGACTCTAGTATCCTCCCAAGAACCTTGTCACTAACCTTAATGCTCTGCCTCGACTTCCTTCTAAATCTTGAACAGCTCTCCTCGGCTTCCAGAGAAACTCGATCTCTATCCTTCACACTGATTTTTCTCGACTTCCTCTAGAGAATCTCGATCTCTTGACTTCACACTGCTCTTCTCGACTATCTCTTGAGAATCTCGATCTCTAGATCATAAACCCTAGTTTCTATACTGCTTCTCTTCGGCCTCCTTCTATGCAACAATAAGTTCTCCTACGATCTTCTCTTGATGCCTTTGGTCCTTCTTTTATACCCAAAACGAGTACCCCAAAAGAATACTTTCTTCGATGACCCCAAAAGAAACCTTCCTTCACTATACCTAGAAAAATCTCTCCTTCGCTATACCTAGAAGAATCCTTTCTTCGATATCCCTAGAAGAAACCTTACTTCGCTATATCTTCTTCGCATTTCTATTGCTAGGTTCTTCTTTTCACTTCTTCTTGATCGAATGCTTGTCGACTTGTTTTTATCTAAGTGAGGCCGAGTGTGGCTACTTATACACCTCATCTCACGTCCCTTAGGCTGACATGATCTCAAGTAGGTAGGCCAACTTCTTCTAGCAAGTTTTTCCATCGTTGTAGGACAACTTGAAGAATATAAGTGACAAGGTCTTGGAGGATACTTTACATATACAAGTTTGACCTTTTAGAATGTGTAACATGACTTCATTACATGACAATGAATTTATCATTTTATGACTAGATGAAAAATAATTCCTCAAGACTCTCAATGGGAGTCTTGACTCAAAAACGAAATCTCTTGCTCATGAAACCCATGAAGAAAGCAATACAATAATTTTATTTTTCTTATTTACATCTCATTACATAAAATCATAATTACATGTCATTATGAAGACCGAACCTAGTTACACTTTTAAACACCCCCTCTTAACTAGGGAGGTATTCATAATGGTACTTGGACATTCTCAATCTAAAGAACTTCTCATAAGAAAAAAATTCAGATTGGTAACTCATTTGTATAGCATCATATCAACCAACATTGTCACATAGCAAGGCCCTGACTAACAGTGCCATCTCTTCACAAGATCTGAGCTCAATGCTGGCGAGACCAATGATTTATAGACACTCTCAACATTGTCTTTCTTGAAGCATCCCCTACCAGGGTACTCAGGGTGTGTTCCATGAGGATTATTCTTATCTTGGACTCCCCAGTCCTCAAAGAATATCGGTCCTCCATGAATACTCTTTTATTGAATGCCCTATCTCATCCTCAAAGAGCATCAGATGCCAAATAATTACCCATTCCTCCATTCTGTCTTCCCAGGTGAAGACCATAATGATGTGTCTATCTCTCCCTCTCAAATAGGGAGGACATATTCCAATAACGGAATGTACTCATTCATACAAAAGGAATGTACCTAAGCTCCCTCTTAGCCTAGGAATTTCCAAGATTCTTCCAAGTAAGAAACTTCTTTTCAGGCTCCCTCTTAACTAGGGACCTACAGTAGCTCCTCATGTGGAGATCATGGAACAACCAGTTGCGTGAAGAGCTCCTCCCTTTTATGTCATGAATTTATTCTTCGTCATGGAGTCTTCATCTTTTTGGACTTTTTCATAGTGCACAAACAATCCACCACTTTTGTTCATGAGTCAGTCATGTCCTCATTTCTTTCATCAGAAAGTGATTCATCAGTTTTTCCACCTAGCTTTGCTTCATGTCATGCTGCTTTCTTCATGCCATATTTTCTGGAAGGATCTTACATCCTTCTATATCATTTTCCTGGAAGTCATCCACAGATCTTCCCTTTGGCAGTCCTACATAAACCTATCCAGATATTAGTTCAAAAATACGAAATCAACACTTAAATCAAAATTGCCTTTGTGATGGTCTCTTATCATGACATCTTCCTATAGGTATCAGCGTCCTGCATACATGTTGACACATCTCCCAAAAATATCCATTGTCAAGGGTCTCTATCTTTTTCCGACTTCCATCAAAGTCTTCATATCTTTTCGAGAGATATTCTAGTCAAATCTTCTTGGTCTCAAATGTTGAATGCCTTTTGCCATTGTTGCATATCTCATGATCACTTCCTCCTTTTTCCTCACACACTTCATTCCCAGGAGCTTCCCATCAAAGAACCTCAAATGTAGTTAGCTCCTTCATGCTTCATATGAGAACATATTATGTTGATTTCATCTAGTGTGACCTATGCCTCTCTGCAACTTCTAGAGGAGGAGACCCTCATTTTCTTTGATCATGTTTCCCAGGATGGAAATATTGATCCATATTACCTGTAACATATGACATGACTTTCATAATAACCTATGTAAGCATACATACCTCGTCTTTCTTTTGGGTCATCCAGACTTCCTGTAGCAGCTTCATTTGAACAAAAGGGTTTTAGACCTACTTCATTGTTATGTTATCATACCATTATCCCTTGAATCCCACAAGTTGGAATTCTTAATGAAACATTTGCTTCCTTTCTAGATAGGCGAATCCTTTGATAAGGACTCCATCAGAGAAACCTGAGGATCTTTCATATCCTCACCCAGCAGATGTTGCCTTATTGACTATTGTATGATGATCCCAGTCGATGATGACCTCTACATCTTTCCATAATTATCATTTGAGACTTCAATGAGGTTTCCATGAGCTCTTAATCTTTGTAATCAATAGAATTTTATTCCAAAGATTCTTTCTGCTTCCCATGTCAAGAGATCTTACTTCTAATACTTCTATCATGATGTCATTTTCTAATCTAATGCATCCTATCTTATTTACACTTCTTCCTATCTATAAATTACAAGTGAAAAGTACTTTCTAGTGAAGAAGATCATCTTAGTCATAGTAGAGATCTTTTACTTCTTCCTTCTTAAGCTTCTGTGTCTCAGGTTCTTTCACTTACTCAGTAATATGGGCTTCTTCCCTATCTCTCTTGTCCTTATTATGTTTAAGACAATCTCTTCTATAGTGCCCAAGTTCCTGACATCCATAACATCTTACCTTAGCCATGTTCTTCCTGTTATTTTGAGGACCAAACTTTCCAAATTTCCCTTTTCTTCTTGCCATAGCAGCATATGCTTGATTCTCCTCATTTGGTCCAACATCAACCTTTGCCTTCAGTCTACTTTCTTCAACCTTACAGAGTGACCATAGATCTTGAAATGGAGTAGTCCCTTTCTTCCCATATAAACTTGAAGTGAAGTTACCCCATTTTTCCGGTAGTGCATTCAGTACCACTATGGTCATCTCTCTATCAAAAATCACTTCTCCTAGCTCTTGTAGTTGATCTCGAATTTCTGATATCCTTATGAATTAAGAGGCTATTCCATCTTCCTTGGACATCTTTAGTTTGTAGAGTTCTTGCCTTAATGAGATTACTTCTCCTGCAGTACTTACAGAAAACAACTCTACCAATTTGTCATATATAGCTTTCACAGTCTCCAACTTTGATACATATGGGATTAGAGAGTCATTTATAGATTCTATGAGAATCCTTTGGGATCTCACTTCTCCCTTCATGAATCTAGCATGTGCTTGAGTATATTCCTTTGGAGGTTGGGTTATTGACCCCCTGATGTGATCCATGACCTCATTTTCAATAAGATTTAAGTCTGTCCTTTTCTTCCATGCAAGGTAATTTGCAACCCCAACCAATTTATTACTTTCCTTGCAAAAAGACATTTTGTTATTATCAGATATAGTCATAGAATTACTTGAGAAATTGATGCTTGCTTCCTCCTTAATCTTGATGTTGATAAAGGATTTTCTTCTTGAGTGATTGATGAGAGAGAGCTCGATTCACGATCCTTCTTGAATGTTTTAGTCTTCCTTCTTTCTTGAAGATGGTTGAAAGATTCTTCTTGGTGTAGATTTCTTCAATCTAGGGTTTTGAAGATCTTGACCTTGGTAGCCCTTGAATCTGCTACAATCCTTCTTGAAGGCTTGATGTCTTCTATGTGAACTATTTTGCTATCTGTCTAATGATTCATTCATATGTATATGCTCATGTGCCTTTACTAGATTACTATTATTACTCTTCGTTTAAAGGCTCACTTTTTCTTTACCTTTCGGTAGAAGAACCTTGATACAGTCTGCAATTGAACATTTCATAAGGCATACTCACCTGTTCATCTGAAAGTACTTATGCACTAGTCTCTTGTGTTGAACATTGTGGCCAATGGAAATCTATAAGAATATATAGCAGTTGGGCCTTATTTCCAGATGGTATCCCACACCGAACGACGTGAAGTATGATTGGGACATTTAATTGGGGAGACCCCTTAGTTGACGGATTTCTAGCACCGTCAATAGTTGGATATACTCACATTGAAATCCATAATCCACCATTAGATTCTTTTAAGTCATGGAGACCTCTACAAAATTTGGAA
>APFE030942712.1:0-27480 GCA_000404065.3 Pinus taeda
TGTCTTA
Source organism: Pinus taeda (assembly GCA_000404065.3). NCBI lineage: Eukaryota > Viridiplantae > Streptophyta > Pinopsida > Pinales > Pinaceae > Pinus > Pinus taeda. Next base: position 8 of record APFE030942712.1, read on the forward strand.
AGGGTCCGTCTCATCGGCTTCTCCTCCGGTTCCTGCTACGATTACATAAGGGCACTTTTCCTTCCTGCTGTACGGAGGCTACATCGAATGAATAAGTTCTTCTACATCGAATGAATAAGTTCATCTTCCCCAATTTATTCCAGTGGATTGCGCTGTCCTGATTGAGATGTGGGAGGCTCATGCAAGACAGAGGACTATTAATTTGGTGAATTCTAACAAACTTTTTGTTATATATCCGGGGGGCCTTCGTATAAAGGAGATCATAAAAGGATGAAATTTAAAACGGCTTTCTTCCTTTGATTTGTTTTTACTTTATCATGTTAATTTATTTTTCGCATATTTATTTAATAAATTCAAAAAGTATAAATATATATATTTACTATGATTATTTGAAATAATAATATTGAAAATAAATACATTATTCATAATTATATTTATCAATTAAATAATATATGTTAATTAGTTTTTCATATATTATTTAATAAATTAAAAATATAAATAATATAACTTTAAATGAATATATATTATATATAATTAATATTTAATTAAATAATATCTATATCTATATATATATATTTAAAAATAAATATATTATTAATAATATTTAAATTATATATTTATTTGATAAATATTAAATTAAAATTAATTAATAATTAGGCAGATAGGCTTTCTTTTGAGTGAGCTTTTTGTTATTTTTTTTCCCTAACCTTGATAATGGCGTGCACGGACAAATTGTTCACATCTGTCGTGCAATTTCTGTTTCTCCTCAGCTTTCTGGTCGTGTTGCAGGTACATAAAACCTGTCCGCAGGTAGCACATAAAGCAGTATTTCTCTCTTTATCCATTGTGACAGGTGTTCTTTAAATCTCTATCCATCTTGGCTGGTTTGCACTTAATTATTTTTAGTTGGGTTCTACATTTTTACAGAAATTCATTATAGGTGATACTGAATGATTATTACCTCAGGTCGAATAATATAAAAATTAATATATGACATTTAAATTGAGGCGCCCGATATCGCACTGCTGGTACGGACAACCATTTGGGATTTTTTAATCCGCGAGAAGAGATAGGTCAGCGGCTATTCTCTTTGTCGCATCGTGAAAAGTGTTTTGTCACTTCAGATGGCGGAAATTTGGAGGAAGGGACGCTTCTAATGGCGGAAATTTGGAGGAAGAATGGACAATGACCAAGACCTAAATTTCATTTGCTGATGGATTCCATCCCACCCATTTCATTTCAGGTATGATGCTCCGCGGAATTTGCCGATGGATTGCATCCCACCCATTTCAGTTCAGGTATGATGCTCCGCGGAATTTATTACCTATGCTCAAATTCTCTCACTTCTTTGCATTCTTTTAATCCTGGTGGGAAAGATCTCTTTCAGAACGGCATTCACTCTCGATTCGAGGAAATGTAGCAGATGATCTTGGGCAAAGAGGGGAAATGGCAACAGGACAGTGGTAATTATTTGAATTGACGAAGAAACCAGAGGCAGAAGAGGAAATGAGTGTTGCCCATGGTCAGCGTTCAGGAGTTCATTGGCGACAAGTTATTCAGAATGGTGGCAGGGACAACTTCTGCCCCGGTTGGGTGTTTCATTGCTTCTCCCCCAACTTTTCTTCATTCATTGGATTCAATGGATTCAAGAGTGTAGCAGGTGAGTTTCTGTTTTTACCATTTGTTGATGAAATTTCGTGTCGGCACAGAATCAAGCAACAATATTGCAAACTTAGGAAGCTCCCAATTAAATGTTCAGTGGCTCTCTGTTTATGCTCCAGTTTTTCGTCTCGGTATGGTAAGATTCACCTCTTATTTTCCTCTTCAATTGGTCGATTCTCAGGAAATTTTGGGGATTTTTGGTATATTGAAGTCCTTTGTCAAAATGGGGATAAACCCAGCTCTGATATTCTATTCTGTTGTGTTTGAATAACCTGGGAGAGGCAACCAGTATACGTATTTAGTGTATTTACATGCTTATTGGGTTAATTTTACGAACAGTTTTCAGAGACATTCACTGCCTTGTTCCCCTGGGCAATTTTACGAACAGTTTTCAGAGACATTCACTGCCTTGTTCCCTTGGTTAGGTACAGATATAGGGTTAAATCTGCCTTGTTCCCTTGGTTAGGTACAGATATAGGGTTAAATCAGAGTATGGTTAAGTGTAGATTATAAATATTATTAAGATTAAATTAAAGTAGGGTTAATGTTGGAAGGATCATTTATGGAATCCGTAATTTCTACAGTGACGATTAATGGTTTGGAATGTTTACCAATACTTATCCATTTTGCTGTAATGGAAAACCTCTTCATGTTATCAGAGTCTACCTCTGCATGGTATTAGAGCTTGGATTGAGGTTCGACTCCCTCGAGTTGTTCCAAGGAGGGAGTTGTTCCAACGCACCCGTAATTTCTACCTTGGGATCCTAGGTACTGGTTTGGAACGTTTACCAACACCTACAGGTTTTAGTGTAACTGAAAACCTCTTAAGTTAGATTTAAGTTAAATTTAAATTAGAGTATGTACACTAAAAATTATATTATTTTTAATTCATTGAAATTATTGTGTGATTAATTAGTTTAGATGTATTTAATGTGAGATTAATTTAGATGTATTTTTTTTAATATACTAAAATAATGTAAGTTAATATATTTTATAAATTTTATTTTATTAATTTTATATTAAGTTTTGAATTAAATATATTGTATAAAAGGAAAGTGTTACACTTATTAATATTTGTGTTTTTAATGTGTATATGTAATTATAATGGTCTAATTATAATTTATTTGTAAGATAATAAAATTTTATTAATATCTTAATTTAAAATTTTTAATTAAATACCCATAAAAAATTCAAGTATGTGGCGCACCTGGAAGAAATGATATTGTGCAGAAGTATCGGCCTAACAACAGCGCGAGCTCACGATTTCTAGCTTCGTTCTTCGTTCCTGAGATTGTCGAACCAGGCTCCTCTGTTGCTACACTGTGTGAGATTGATCCACGCTGTGGGTAGTTGATGTCGGTAGGTTGATCCATGAAGGCTGCCGCGAAAACATGAGAACAGTTGATCAGAACAGTTGATCGTGCATGAAAATCATTTAATAAAAGGTACCAAACAAAACCCCAAAGCGCGTGGAGTAAGTAATAGGAAGGAAGACGGTGCGTGGAGTAAGTAACAGGAAGGAAGGCGGTGTTGCTGTGTAGAAGTCATACAAGAAGTTGAAAAGCGAGTTGGATGTCGAATATGGCCCACGCGGAAGTGAAAGCCATCGCCACGATGACTTTCAACCATTTCTTCTGTTTGCTTGGCGACTGTGCATACTGCGCATACTTCTAATGGTTGTTTCCTTCATCTTTCCTCGACGAAGAGGTGTTATGCCGCCTGACGCTAGTTGTCAGCACGAGGACGAAAGGGACCCGACGCTACGTGTCAGCGGGGGAACGAAAGGGACGACGAAGGTCCCTTTCAAAGGAAAGGCCTATCGGCCTAATTAGAGTATGTACACTAAAAATTATAGTATTTTTAATTCATTGAAATTATTGTGTGATTAATTAGTTTAGATGTATTTAATGTGAGATTAATTAATTTAGATGTATTTTTTTAAGATACTAAAATAAATATAAGTTAATATATTTTATAAATGTTTTAATTTTATTAATTTTATATTAAGTTTTGAATTAAATATATTGTATAAAAGGAAAGTGTTACACTTATTAATATTTGTGTTTTTAATGTGTATATGTAATTATAATGGTCTAATTATAATTTATTTGTAAGATAATAATTTTTTTATATATCTTAATTTAAAATTTTTTAATTAAAATATTTTTTAACCTATTAAAATTTAAAATAATTTAGTAATTTATTGAAAATTTATATAATAATTATTTAATTTAAAAATTATAAATTCAATAAATATATTTTAAAAATAATTAATAAATATAAATATGATAATATATGTGATTATTATTTTATTTTAATATGATTATTAATATATGTATTTAAAATTACATTTTATATTTAAATATTCTAATTATAATATTATTAAAATATATTTATAAATGTATATACTTTATTTTTTATATTTAAATTTATATCTTCTTAAAATAAAATTTAATATTTTAATTATTAGATAAATTTCTTACATAGTTTAAAAAAAAACTCATATTACTTTAATACTTCATTTTTACATCACATACTTTTTAATCCATCTATTAAACTCACTTAATGATATATACAATTATCATTAATAACCACAATTTCTATTTATATGTTATTTATAATTAAAATAATTATATAATACCTATATTTATAAAAAATTTAATATTAATCCTATTCACATTAATTTAATTTTCAATTTCCAATACTTATTGACTTCTCCATTTTTGGGTACAATTATATAAAGTCACCTTTCCTCCTATATGGAGGCCAGAATAATGAATAATCTTCTCCCCGATTTACTCTAGTGGGCATGCTACCGAGGATTAATGAATAATCTTCTCCCTGATTTACTCTAGTGGGCATGCTACCGAAGATTGCGTTGACCTGATTGATTGAGAAGTGGGAGGCTCTTGCAAGATAGACTCCTATCAATTAAAATAATATTAATTTATATTTCCATAATGTATATTTATAATAATATTTATATTAATATATAATTTTTAATAATAAATAAAAAAATAATTATATATAATTATTCACAAAATATATAAATAATAAATAAATAATATTTAGAAATATAATACACTCCAGTGACTTATTCATTTAAAAAATGTATTAGATTCTAAATTGTATATTTGGAGAACCTAATCACGGTACTATATTTATTGTATTACTAGATTGGTATATTTATAAACTTGTTTACAATGACAACGATAAAAGATAACATCTCTAGCCATTCATACACCATTTATGTCTTGGTTATTCTATACAAGTATGTAATTTTGTATTGGTTTTGTTTTGTTATTTTCTTTTACTTAAAAGATTTATTTACTGCCTTTGTATTTATGGCCTAGTTTTGTGTTTATATGTATGGCCTAGTTTTGTATATAATGTTAAAGTTGAAAGACACTATGATTAAGTATATAGGCTATTTATATTGAATCCTTGATTTAAGAAGAGATAATCTTTTATAATTGAAAGATTTATTATCTATGTTTCTATTTAATACCATGGTTATATAACTTCTTGTTCCATATTCTATTAGGACCATGTTTCTTTAAGATGACGTATATAGCAATACAATCTATTATCATTATTGCATCTTGGATGGTGTTTTGAGTAGTATTTGAATGCAATCTCTTCTCCACCTTAAAATTTGGTGATTGGGGAAGCAAAATTGGATGTGTTCATTTTCATTGGTATCTTTCGTGTTCATTTGGTTCTTTTCAATTCATAAGTTTATTAAAAAAATCTTTAATTTCAAAATTTAAGTAATTTTAAAATGAAAAATAAACATCTAATTAGAGTTTTCCATTGTAATTGAGAGTGTTTTTGTTGTTAATTTGTGATGCAAAGAGGGATGCCTTGCTTATGTTCCAATTTTGCTTTTAGTAAGATTTACTTTTCATTTTCCTTTTGGTCATTTATTAGAAAGTTTGTCTTTTTTCGCTATAGTGAGGACACTTGTCAAAATGAAATTAAAACCCATTGTGATATGTGATTATGTGTAATTTTTAAACATTGAAGAAACAACCTATTGTCTAAAATCGAAGTGTTTATTGTATGTGTATTTTAGTTAGCATTTATGACATTTTCAGTTCTTATAAGTAAGTGCTGTAAGTACATCGTTTATATAATAAAAATAGTAAAACTCATTTTAATAGTAAAACTCATTTTTGGATACATGTTAGTTTCATGAAATTACTCATAATTAAGATTTTAAGAGAATAAAATCTTGGTAATAGAAAAACAAATAAAATGAGGAGGCAAAACTAATTTTGAGATATTTAACATGTCCATTACATAAAGAATCTGGTTCTATTATATATAAATATTACTGAAAGATTTTGGAGTTGACCTTGGTGTTGGATTGGTTATAAGTTAGTCGAATAGGATAGTGCAGTCCCGCGGATGTTAGGTGGTTTATTGGCTAAATGGGGAGTTTGGTACGGATTATGTTAGCATAATAGCTACTCCAGGCATGATTTTTTCAAGTGAAAAAACAGATAATTAAATGTTCAATATTTTAATGGTTGAATGTTATGCCAGCAACATGCAGGTGCGTGATTAATATTTCGAAGTATTTAGAGATAGCTTCAGAATCAGTGGCGCCCTCCGCCCTATCAAGCACCGTGAGATCTGTCCATTTAGACTCTCTATCTTTTCAATTCAGATGTGCGGTTCATTTTTCTGTAATGAACATAACAAAATTTCTGTAGCTTCGGAATGGAATATGAACATGTAATCAGAAATTTTCACGGTTATATTGAGAGGTATTTTGTGTTTCTTTCGCAATGCAGAGGGGTGTCGAGGAGGGAGCCGAAGAATTTCCCTTTTAAATATTCGATTCGAGTGGCTCTGTTTATGCTCCCATTCTTCGTCCTGGTAAGGTTCAATTTTCATTTTCATGTTCGATTGACCGTTCGTTAGACAATTTGGGGATTTCTGGTATATTAAGGGCTTTTGTCAAAATGGAGATAGACCACACTGTGATATTCTATTATGCCTTGATTTGTACAGTTAAGTTACGCTGGAAGAGGCAACGAGTTTACTTATTTAGTGTGTGTGTATATGTGCATTCGCGAGCGTTAATTTTACTCGGAGGCATCCATTGAGTTCTTGGCTTAGTTATTTAGTGTATGTATATGTGTATTCGCGAGCGTTAATTTTACTCGGAGGCATTCATTAAGTTCTTGGCTTTAGTTAGGTAGGCTTTCGGAAACCATGAAATTGGAGTACCATTAAGGTTAAATTATTCGCTGGGTTAGGTAGCTATATAATATGTGGCTTTGGGAAACTATGAAATTGGAGCATTATTAGGCTTAAATTAGAGTATGGCTAACATAGAGGGTAAATAAATTGGAATAAAGTTAAATTTAAATGAGTATGTAAATTAAAAAAAATTATATTACTATTATTATTTTAAATTCAGAGTGGAAAATTACTGTGAGATTAATTTAGATGTTTTTAATATATTAAAATAATTAAGTTAAAGGTATATATATTTTTATTTATTAATTTATATAAAAATTTAAATAATATATAAAAAGAAAAAGTGTGGATTTTTAAGTATTTTGTTACATATAATTAATAATAATTATTTAGAAAATGTAATAATTTTTTATTAATATATTAAATTTTTAAATTTTAATTAGAATAAATTTTAATATATTAACACGGCCACTCGGATAAATCGGGTAGAAACTATTCATTCAAAGTAGCCTCCGTACAGCAAGAAAAGTGACCTCGTGTAATCGTAGCAGTAATCGGAGGCGAAGCCGATGAGAGGAACTCTTACGACAGCACTCGCGGGGCCCGGTTCGCACGGTCGGAAGTAGCAGATTAAATAATGTGGATAGCTTTATATTAAACTATGGGTAATTATTACTATTTAAATTTATTTTCATTTAGAAAAGTAAGAGCATATACACTTCTACAACTTTTTGTTATATATATATATCGTGGCGCCTTCGATAAATAAAAGGAGTCGTGAAATGATGAAATCTGAAACGGCTTTCTTCCTCTCTATCTTTTGTTTTACATGTTAATTTATCTGTTTGCATATTTACTTAATAAATTTAAAATATAAATAATTAAATATTTATATAATTTTAAATAAATATTATTATAATTATGTTTTCAATTAAATAAATACGTTACTAATAATAATTTAAATAAACACATTACTAATAACTTTTAAATTTAAATATATAATTATTAATAAATATTAAAGTTAATTAATAATTATTAGATTAGATTCACCGTACCGTATCATTTATTTTTTTTCCTTGAAGTAGCTGGCGGCCTATTGCAGGTATTTCCCGTAATTTAATTTATTTAAGGGAAAATTGACCGTTTTTATTCCAGTTTAATGCGAAGATAAATTGTAAAAAATAGACTCTCTTAAATGTCTGTTATTAAAAGTCCAGATAACTATATTTTCACTTTAATGATCAGGTTGAACAGCAAATGAGAAGCCCCTCTAAAAATAGTTAGAATTTTAGAAGAGACATGTCTGTAATATCATTAAAAAAAACCAAAGTTAAAAAAATCGAGATCGTTACCTCGCAGTCCTTAAATTTAGCGGAAGAAAAACTGAAAAACAAAGAAATAAGGAATGCACGCAAGTATTAAAAACGGAAGAGAATATAAATATATCCAATTGTAAAGTTCTTGTGCGAGAAACTGGAAAAAATGAGTAACGGAAGGCAGAGCTGACGAGATTATTAAGAAAAAAGAAAATATCTAATTGTTCCGGTCATGATTTTGAATCTTAAAAGGATTCCAAACAACAAAAACATGAGGTACAGGAAAATCACATAGGAAACATCCATTGAAAAGATTAAGAATTATCTAATTTAATTTGCGGAATTCTTGTATTTATTATGTAATTATTTAGTGTCCGGCTGAATCCAAAGTTGGATTGAATTATATAGGAATTGAATTTAGATAGGATTGATAACAACATTTTTACCAAACCATCTAAATTAAATTTAACTGACATTTTTTAATTCAATGGTGTAATCTAAATTCTTGTAATTTGTATGTTATGGTATAAATAATTTCAGATTCAGTTTATTTATTTAGGTTGAAGTATTTTTTTCCTTTTCTATTATTCTTATTCTAAAAAGAGTATATAATATTGTAGAGATAGGTATATAGAATATAATTTTATCTAAATTTGTTAAAAGGTAATCTTGGAATGAAGAAGTAGGTTTTTTGGAATGGTCTTTGTGGCAGAGTACTTGGTATGCTCTTGTTTTTTTTATCTTTTTTGAGGTATGCTTTGGTTTTTGTCTTTTTTTAGATATTTGTTTTTTTCACTATAACTGTATTGGATTTTGATAAAAGTGTAATAGCTGGAATGGAGGATTAGGTTGCTAAAATGAACTCTATGGTGGAGGAACATGCATGCTTTTTGTTTTTATTTTTCTTGAGTGTAAATTTAGGTTTTATAATTTTGCAGATATTTATATTTTTGAGTCTTTGTCTATCTTTCTTAAAGTAAGGTGGTTTTTCTAGGTAGTTTTGGGATAGTTTGCAGTTAAATTATGGAGGCCATGAGATGGCATTGAAAAGAAAAGAAAAGAGAATACAATACATTGAGCATTTTCTTATTTAGTTATTATGTTTGAAACTCCTGCATAAAGGTACACATTCTTCCCCAATAAATAAGGTGAAAGTGTATATACTTTATAAAAATGTAATTTATATAGAAGTAGAGTCGACCCTAAGTTTTCTATGTAATTTCTTAGAAGATCTTAATTTATATATGAATCACAAAAACTTCCAATCTGAAAATTTATATCTTCTTAAAATAAATTTTAATTTTTTAACTAGATTTCTTCCATAATTAAAAAAACTCAAATATTACTCTATTTACCTATTTTTAAATCACTACTTTTTATCTATCCATTAACTCACTTATGATATAACTAATAATTTAATAAACATGCCAATTTATTTATATCTTTATTATAACTAATTAGTAATACTTATATTTTATAGAATGTTTAAAGAGTTGTTTTTAGGCGATTTATTGGAACATTTTCCCATGGGTTTTTCGGATCTAATTTCTCTAAAATCCAGCAACAATTCATTGAAATCACATGTTTGATGGGTAACTAAGGATATCTTGCTAATGCTCCACTTTTTGCTTTTAGTAAAAATTTACTTCTCATTTTCTTTTTCAATTGGCCGTTTATTAGAAAGTTTGTTTGTTTTTTGTTATAGTGAGGAGGCAACAGATTGTTTGAGATCCATATCACTTTGCATGATAATTGTTTGTATGTGTATATTCATTAACATTTATGATATTTTCAGTTCTCATAAGCATTCACTATAGATATACCATCTATGTAATAGAAATCATAAAATTCATTTACTTTGCATGATAATTGTATGTATGTGTATATTCATTAACATTTATGATATTTTCAGTTCTCATAAGCATTCACTATAGATATACCATCTATGTAATAGAAATCATAAAATTCATTTTTGGATATACGTTAGTTTCATCAAATTGCTCATAATTAAGATTTTAAGAATGTAGAATCTTGGTAATAGAAAAGCAAATAAAGTTGGAAAGTAAAACTAATTTGACATTTTTAACATCTACATTACATATAATTATGAATTTGGTTGTATTATATACCAGTATTACCAGAAGAAAGGAACATGTGAAAATAGTTTATGTCAAATTTTATATTATCTAAAATTCAAAATTAAATTAGAATAAAATTAAATTTATAATATAAACTAGAATATTTATATAACTTAAATGATTAATAAATTTAATAAATTTAATAATCATTCATTTTTAAAAACAAATTTAAATTAAAATATTCATAACAATAAATTAAATTTGTTGTGATTAAATTATATAATTAGATAAATTTTTACCTAAAACAATTTACACCTTAATTTTTTTTGAAAGGAATTTACATCTTAATTTCTCTTCGATCTCTCTAAGTGATTAATAAAATCTAGTGTTAGTTTGGACTTCAGTTAGTTTTACCTTAATTAAACTTGAAAGGAATCTATTAAGCTGAACAGGCCGATTCACATTAATTAGTTTGAAATAGCCACTTTTGCAAAATGACACTTGTCTGGGCGCAGGTGTTTCAAGTAGCCACTGTATCTCAATCATTTCGCTGGTATTGCATCTCAATCATTTCGCAGGCCTTTACTGAAAATTAATCTGAAATAACACCTTCTGTCAAATGACTTACAGCGTGGGCCAGGTGGCTTTGTGATGCTTCATTGAAGGAAGCACATTTTTTTCCCTTTTCTTGAAGTAGCTGGTGGCTTATTTCAAAATTTTGCAGGTATTTATCGTAGTTTAATGAATCTACGGGCAAATTTGCCAAAGACCAACATTTAACATTAATTTACTTGTGATTTACTTAATAGAGTTTTCATGTACTAATTGACACTTTGAAAGGTGGATTAATACAATTATTGAAGAATTTCGCGTTCTCTTCAAGTTTCCCGTAAAGATAAATTATAATGAATGGACTCTTTTAAATGTCTGTTTTGTTCAGATAACTATATTTTCTCTTGAATGATCAGCTTGAGCAGCAAATGAGAAGCCGCTCCCAGAAAATGAATTTTCAGGGAGACATGTCTGCAATATCCTAAAAGGCTATTTTGATCTTCATTTAGCTTTCCGAGAAGCTGTTTTCTCTTTTAAAGGTAAGACAAAGAGTATGTTCAATGTGTTCTTTCTTGGAATATCTTTTTCAGTTGAGGAAGGGCTTATTTAGAATGGCCAGGTTTTTGAGTTGAAGAGAGTCTTATTTAGAATGGCCAGGTTGCAGATACATAGAACTGTTGGCAGGTACATCAGGCGGTATTTCACTCTTTATCCATTGTGACTGGTGTTCTTAAAATCTCTGTTCATCTTTGCGTTTGGCTAATTTGAAGTTAATTATTTCTTGTTAAATTGTCGTTATTTTTTTTGTTAAGTATGGTTAATCTATTAATAAAGAAAAAAGCTATTTATAGAGTGGTTCTGGTTGTAAGTGAATACAACCTATCTCAGCTTGCTGGAGAACTAGTTCTAAGACTGCCCAAATAGAGGAGATAGAGCAGGAATTACAAAAAGAAATGGGACCTCATTGAACACTTTCCTCAGTTTTCTGAACAGAGCTAACAAGACAACAAAAAACTAGGGGTTCATCCTACTGGATGCGCCGACATGGACAAAGCAGAAGTGAAACCAGACGTTAAAAGAAGTGCCACCTGGCATTGGGAATAATGAGCTCCGTGGTCGGTTCCTCCACTATCTGGCAACCCCAATTTTCACGGTTGTCCGGTTGAGGTTGCTCGCCTTCACCTTCTTCCCGCTGCGCGTCCTCTTTGTTTAGCGTGTTCATTTCCTTGGCTGGCGAGGCACGCTGAGGCTCTGAATCCTCATGCCTATTCCGCATAGCCTCCTTCCCTTTCCGCTTGGGGTGACCTCCGTGCTCAATTTCCTTGTCTTTGCTTACATTCTGTTGGGCTCTGTGTTGACCATTCTGTTGGGCTCTGTGTTGACCAGGTTCCGCTTGAAATGTAGCACTTCCAGAGCAGGGCCCCTGGGTGTTCTAAGCTACTTCCTCAGGGAAGGAGATGGAAATGGTTGCAGTGATGACTGGTTGATTAAGAGTGCTGCGAAAGTGGAAGAGCGTGGTATGGGGGGAGGGATGCTGGGGCAGAGGGAAGGGCGCTGAGCGAAGGCCCACGACCCCGTCCACTCCTCGTGTTGGGGTAGTGAGGATTATTCGTTGAGGAGGAGGGAGAGCTCGAGGAGCTTCGCCTCCTGTTGAGCACTACCACCTCTCGAGCCTCCCCTTCTGCTAATTAATCGCTGTTGCCGCACCATGACAGGAGAAGGAGCAGAGAGAGCGCGCAAGTACTCTATGAGATGCGAATAAAACAGATATGGAGCAGGCGGAGGACGCGACTCAGAAACCAAGCGGAGCCTTACAGCCTCCCATAACCCACCTCCTCCCGACCAACGATGCATAGCTTCCTATCGAGTCCATGGCTGTTCCCGAATTTAACTTCAACCACTTCGCCTCGGCTTTCCTCCACCATTACTGCTGCATTAAATGTAGCCGAAGGCCAGCTAGCCTTGAAGCATGCAGAGGCGATGGTCCATTCCCCTTCTCGACTGTAGATTCCTTCTTCCCGATACACGAAGCCATGTGATGACTCCTTCCGCTGTAATAAACCCATCTTTTCGTTAGCCATATGATGTGGAGCTGACAGATATCGTTCGGCTCTGCTGCACCCCTGTCCCATCTTCCTAAATGCTCGATGAATCACCCGCATCCGGGGAATTGTCGTTCATTTTTACGGAACATTCCCCTTCACTATAGGTGATAAGGAAACATAAAATTATATATGACATTTAGATTCAAAAGCTCGATATTGCACTGCTGGTATGGACAATCATTTCTAATTTAGGGATTCTTGTTTATGCCGGGGTTTAATGTGGTAATTGAAACTTCTGCTAGAGGCATGCAAGTGCTGTTAATCCGCGAGAGGCCGCAGATCAGCGTCTATTCTCTTTATCGCATCGTGAAAAGTGTTTTGTGCAATGAGAAACACTTCAGATGCCCGAAATTTAGGAGAATGAAAGAACAATGACCAATAAGCAAATTTCATTTACCCATGTCCCACCCATTTCAGTTAAGGTATAATGCTACGTGGAATTTACCCATGTTCAAATTCTCTCACTTCTAGGTATTCTTTTAATCAAAGCGGCTTCTGCCCAAAATGCCCGGTGGGAAAGATCCCTTTCAGGACGACATTCACAGTCGATTCGAGGAAATGTAGCAGTAGATCTTGGGCAAAGAGGGGACATGGCAGCAGCACAGTGGTATCGGCTGTTACAGACTAAGAGAACAGAGGCAGAAGAGGGAAGGTGTGTTGCCCATGGTGAGCGTTGAAGAGTTCAGTGGCGAGAAGTTATTCAGAATGGTGCCAGGGTCAACTTCTGCCCCTGTTGGGCAATTCATTGCTTCTCTCGCAACTTTTACCATTAAGATAAGCTGGAAGAGGCAACCAGTGGACGTATTTAGTTGATGTATATGTATGTGTATTCATGAGTGTTAACTTTATCAGCATTTCTCGGAGGCATTCATTGAGTTCTTGGCTTGGTTAGGTAGGGAAATCATGAAATTGGAGTACCATTAAAGTTAAAGTTAAATTAGAGTATGGTTAATGTAGAGTATAAGCACTATTAAAGTTAAATTAGAGTAATGTTAGATTTATTAAAGTTAAATTGGAGTATGGTTACATTATCTAAAGTTAAATTGGAGTATGGTTACATTTAAATCAGAGTATTTAAATAAAAAATTATATTAATTCAGATGAAATTATTGTGGAAATAATTTAAATGTTTTTATTTTTTATATTAAAAAAAATTTAAGTAATATGTTTTTTTTAAAATATTTATTTATAGTTTATTAAAATTAAAATAATTTATATTATAGAAGAAGTTGTATTTTAAATGTGTGTTTTAATATTATATATATAATTTTTTAAAATATATTTAGAAAAATTAATAATGTTTATTAATTATTATTTTTTAAATTTTAAATAATAATTACTTTTTAATAGAATAAAAATTAAAATTATAATGATAATAAATTTATAAAAAATATATACTTTCTTTAAAATTTGATTTAATACAATTTAGAAATAATTTATTTATTTAACTTATTAAATAAAATTCCCTTATAAAAAATCAAAGATTATTTATAACTATTTTAAATCTTCTCTTATTAATATCTTTGTATAAAATAATAAAAATTACCCATAATTATATTTTATATAAAAAGTTTAATATAATGCTGTTCGATAATGTGCCACTTCCGACTGTGCAAACCCGGCCCCAGCTAGTGCTTGTCGTAATGGTCCATCTCATCGCCTTCTCCTCCGATTCCGGCTGCGATTACATAACCTCGCTTTTCCTGCTGTACGGAATCACTTCGAATGAATAAGTTCTTCCCCACTTTATGCCAGTGGCGGTGCTACTGAAGACTGCGCTGACCTGATCAAGAAGTCGGCGGCTCATGCAAGACAGAGGATTGGTCAATTCAACAATTTTTTATTATATATCCTGGCGCTTGGGTAAAAGAAAAAAGCATGAAATATGAAATATATAATATGAAAAATTTATATTAAATATATAATTATTAATAAATATTAGATTAATATAAATCTTTACTATTTAACCCTAATATAATTAACAAAAAATAAATAATATTTCATAAAATAGGCATATAATTTTAACCATTCATCTATATAAAAATTGTATTAAAATTGTATTACATTGTAGAATTTCTCTAAACGCTTTTAGTGTGTATTCAACCGGGAGAATTTAATCACCATACTATATCATGCTTTTCTACTTATAGATGTGGTTGATTGAATTCTTATCAGTTATCAATGATAATTATAAAAAAGGTTGTGGTCAAAACGCTGCTAACAACATGTTAAGGTTGGGGTCAAAACGCTGCTAACAACATGTTCGGTTATTATATACAGGGATGTAATTTTGTAGTGATTTGTTTTTTTTAAGATTTCTTTTCTCTGGTTATATTGATGTTATAATGTTAAAATTGAAAGATATAAAAATTAAGTATGTTATTTGTATTGAATTGGTAGACACTAGAATTAAGTATATATGTTATTTATATTGAATTGCTGATTTAAGAAGGGATAATATTTTATAATTAGAAGTTTTTTTAACTATATTATTATTAAATACTATGGTTATATAGTTTATTGTTCCATTTTCTGTTAGGAGTATGTTACTTTAAGATGACTCATAAAACAATACAATCTATATTCTTTATTGCATCTTAGAAAGTGTTTGTGCAATATTTTAACACAAGCTCTCCACTTAGAATTTGGTGATTGGGAAAACAACATCAGACGATATGTATTTTTCATTTTTGTTTGATTCTTTTCAATTTAAGGAAAAATAAACATCCAACCAAAATTTTTCACTGTAATTGAGAGGGTTTTGTGGTTGATTTGTTTTGCAGAGAGGAATTGAGAAGGCAATGAATAATGCCTTGCCTAGCTAAGGATGCCTTACCTATGCTCCAATTTTTTCTTTCAGTAAGATTTACTTCTCGTTTTCCTCTTCAATTGGCTGCTTATTAAAAAGTTTGTTTATTTGTTTGTTTTTCTGTTGGGTATATTGACTAAGTTTGTCAAAATGAATTAAAAACTGTGATATATGGAAGAAGTGACCAATTCTCTAAGATCCAAATAGCTTTTGGGTGTTTCTTATATATATCTCTATATATATTAGCTTAGCATTTATGATATTTTCAGTTGTCATAGACATTTACCATAAATTTGGTCGGATAGGCACACCATCACTAATATCGCACAGGTGTTTCAAGTAGCTGCTGTATCTGAAGCATTTTGCAGGAATTGCACCTTTTTCAGATGAATTCTAGCGTGGGCAAGGTGGCTTTGTGATGCTTCACTTATTTGAGGTAAGCACATTTGCTTCTTTTCTTAAAGTAGCCGGTGGCCTATTTCATCTAGCGTGGGCAAGGTGGCTTTGTGATGCTTCACTTATTTGAGGTAAGCACATTTGCTTCTTTTCTTAAAGTAGCCGGTGGCCTATTTCAAAATTTTGCAGGTATTTACCATAATTTAATTTATTTAAAGGAATCTTTGACGTTTCCCTTCAAGTTTCCTGCGAGGTTAAATTATAATGAATAGACTCTTAAATTTTCGTTCTTAAAAGTCTAGAACTCTATTTTCACTTGAATGATCAGTTTGAATAGCAAATAAGCCGCCTTAAAAAGTAGTTAATGCATTTTACAAGAGACATGTCTTTAATATCCTTAAAAAACCAAACCTTCAAAGAATCAAGATCATTACCTCGCAGTCCTTAAATTGAGGTGAATAAAAACTGAAAAACAAAGAAATAAGAAATGCACGCTTGGGATGAGATCATTGCATAATCAACCAAAAAAAAAGACAAGGTTTTTAATACATAGAAATTTCACACAGTAAGTTCGGATTGAATTTGAGTCTAGCTACCAATTCTGAGATCACATACTAAAGTAGTTAAGTTTATCCTAAGAGTGATTACCATTGGTGATTTATTTAATAAAATTTTGTGAAGTTGTTACAAATTTAGTCTTACTATGGTTGCTAGTGGTAAATTATTTAACAAAATTTATGGATATATAAAATTTATGACTTAGCTTTGTAAATTGTTTACAAGGATGAGTTAGGTACACTTTATGCTTGATAAACTTAGTTTTGTGGACGGTGTAGTGAATAATTCTTATTATTCCATCTTTAGCTATTATATTGTATCTCTTCTCACCTCTATTAAATGCACTTATAGTTTTCACAACTTGTGATATAGCTCGATGATTAATACTTTTTTTCCACTTTCCTAAAAATTGTGCCAAACTTGAATCTACTAACTCAATCCTTTTGATGCTTGAGTCTCTTTGTTTCGAAAGAAAATTTTGCACCATGTTTACGAGATGAGATTATCTTAAGGAGGCAAGAATGGTACATGCTTGTGTTTTTTTTGTTGGTTTGATGGTTTGACCCAAGGGGATTTGAATCTCATTATTTACATAATACTTCATAACATGGTGTTCGCCAATTGTGCTGCCCCTAGTGGGTCATACATGTTTTTTTTAGATTAGTCACAATATGAGAAAAATAAATAATTTGAGGTATTGTGGGATTTTGTATATTTAGTTGAAAGTTCATTTACTCTAGTGAAATTATAGATGTTGTTGGACTTCACTAGTTACCAAACAAATTTTCCCCAAAACAAAGCATGCATAATAATATATAATATATATATATCACAAAAAATATTTGCTGCTAAATCCTTGTTGTTGTGACTATTATTTATATTGCATTCCAGTAATCCAAAATTTATGAAATCACTATGAGAAGCAAAGGTTTTCAGTTTGATATCTATGTAAACATAGGAAGTGGTTTTGGTTGTAGTTGTGATTGTCATATAGTATATTTGATTTTGTTCCTTTCAACATGTTCAAACTTCAAATAGCTAACCCAATATAAGATTAGTTGTTGGATCTTTATTGCTTATATTGAACTGTTGATAACCTAAATTTTAAGAAATCATTGCCAGAGAAAAAGGTGGTTAAGTTGGATATCCATTTAGACTTAGGAAGTGAGTGTGGTCCTAGTTGTGATTGTCAATTTGATTTTTTTCCTTTCAACATTTTTCTCAGCCTTGCAATATTAATCTAGTTTCTTGATTTTATACAATTTACAAAGTTGGATGAACCATGAGTACCTAGTAACTATTAGGGATTAGGTTTATATATAATATATATAAAATATATATACATATATATATATAAACCTTGTCTTTTTGTTGATTAGCATGATGTCATCCCAAGTTTTATATATTATATATATAAAACTTGGATGACAGTCCCTTGCATAATCAACAAAAAGACAAGGTTTTTAATACATTGAAATTTCACGGATTGAATTGGAGTCTAGCTACCAATTGTGAGATCACATACTAAAGTAGTTAAGTTTATCCTAAGAGTAATTACCATTGGTGATTTATTTAATAAAATTTTCTAAAGTAGTTTACAAATTTAGTCTTACTATGGTAGTAGTGGTAAATTATTTAACAAAATTTATGGATATATAAAATTTATGGGCTATCTTTGTAAATTGTGTACAAGGATGAGTTGAGGTACACTTTATGCTTGAAAAACTTAGTTTTGTGGATAGTGTAGTGAATAATTCTTATTCCATCTTTAGCTATTATGTTGTATCTCTTCTCACCTCTATTAAATGCACTTATGGTTTTCACAACTTGTCATATAGTATGATTTTTCTGTGGTGAGGTTTGCTGAGAAAATCGAACAAGTGATCTGTTGTAGTGAGGGGCAGAAGCAAAGATTTGGATCGGAGAGGAAGTTTTGAGCCAAAGAGTATGTAGTAGAGAGGTATCTTGAGCATTAGGAAGGCAGCGCAGAGGCCTACGCAGCCTAGGAGGGTCTCACGCAGTCAAGGAGGGGCTCTTGAAGTGGCTGTGCAGAGTATTCGTCAGTAGTTCGAGATTTTGTTGGAGAAGCAAGGTTCTGAGCCGGGAGGGCTGAAAAACAGTCTTCATCCAGCAGAAGCAAAGATTTGGATCGGAGAGGAAGTTTTGAGCCAAAGAGTATGTAGTAGAGAGGTATCTTGAGCATTAGGAAGGCAGCGCAGAGGCCTACGTAGCCTAGGAGGGTCTCACGCAGTCAAGGAGGGGCTCTTGAAGTGGCTGTGCAGAGTATTCGTCAGTAGTTCGAGATTTTGTTGGAGAAGCAAGGTTCTGAGCCGGGAGGGCTGAAAAACAGTCTTCATCCAGCAAATTGATCCAGCAGAAGAGGAGTCATAATTCTGTAGAGGCAAGACGCTGGCCCACGCAGTGATTGCATAGGGACTTTGTAGTGTTTGCCGGGAGGGTGTCAGATCACTCATTGGATCAATTGTGACTTGAGGAGCGAGGTAAATCCTCAAATGTATTTCTTGTTGTCGTGATTTCTCTGTAAGGTTAGCCGGTGTGAGAGGCAACCTGTTGTACTAAGATTCTGCTTGCTTAATAATACACACCCTTTATCTGTTGCACCGGTTTTCTTGCATTGGTTTTTTTTTGGGACGTGTTGTCCAAAAATAACATTGTCTCTTGTGTGTGTGTCTTATCTATTGTTTCAGTTTATAATCTGTATGCCAAAGTAGTCTGCAGTAGTGTTTTCATCACTATTTATGAAATTAAATAACTTTTTGAATGAAATAACAAGTAGGAGATGCTAAACCAGTGACTGCAGTAGGATTTATGTTTGTAAGATTTAGAAATTTTCACATGGTATCAAAGCGATTGCAGATCATAGGGCACTGAAGCCATCAGCCAGGAGATCCAGCAAATCTGCTACAAAGAGGCAATTTCCCGAGTGACAGTGTTGTTCCAGAGCTTGAAACGCAGAGGAAGGGTGATGCAGTGAAAGTGACACAGAGGCTCACGCAATGCGTACGTCAGCATTCTAAGCCAGGAGACAGTGCCGTAGTAGTCGGGAGGAGCCCACGCAATGACTATGTCAACACTCTGGACCAGTGCAGAAGCAGAGAGGGGCAGATTAGGCTCATGCATTGCCACGTCATCTTTCTGGACCAGGAAGGAGTGATGTAGTGGCCAGGAGGAGTTGATCTAGCTCATGCAGTGGCTGTGCAGAGCTTGAGGAGCTCAGATTCTTTAGTTGCTAGGGTAGAGGGAGCAGTGTAGATCAAATCTGAGGTATTGGTGGGACATTGTTGTTGTTGGTGCAGAATATTGTCTGAGGAGACTGAACCAAGGTAGAGGGAGTCATTGCCTTAACAAATTTTTTGCCAAAGAAATTTGGATCCGGTTTGTTGAGTAGCAGCAAAGGAGGATCAAAGAGGAGTGATTCGACATTATTTGGCAGAAGGATTTCCCTTAAGGAAATCAGAACTTAGAGGGAGTCTAGAGGTAACTTATTCCTTAGAGGAGCGCCAAAGAAATCCAGATCCGAGTTTTGCTGGGGCAACAATGAAAGGAGGAAAAGAGAACCTGTTAGACACTTAGTTGAGCAGAGATGACAGTAAATGGACTGAGGGATCAAGACAGATTGGATGGAGCATCCAACTTTGTCATCTGGAAGGTCAGGATCTCGACAGTCTTGGACAAAAATCGCATCAAGGATTATGCTTTAAGGACAGTTGTTGTTCTGGTCGATGCTGATCATCTTAAGAAATATGAAGAGGCTCAAGCAAAGGCGAAGTGCATGATCCTAGACGGGGTCAAGGATCATGTGGTCCCACATATTGCTGAAAAGGACACAAAAAGGGAAATGTGGGAGTCCTTGATCACTTTGTATGAGGGAACTTCCATTCAACGAAAGATGTTGCTTGAGAACCATCTGAGATAATATCAGATGCAAAATGGAGAAGAAATCGATCCCTTCCTTCTTAGGTTGCAAGGGATCCGAGACCATCTAACTTTCGTAGGGTCTACACCAGATCCCAAAATTCATGGTCAGGACTGCCTTAAATGCAGTCACTTAAGACTGGGAGACCTTTCTCCTGAGCATCTTGGGCAGGGCTTCTCTCCCTAGTTAGGAGGAGATATGGGAAGCTCTTCGACAGGAAGAGATCAGACGATTAACCAAGGCGGGAAGTAGTAGAAAAGGAATTAGAATTAGGAAGGAGGAAGAGGAGGATGCAGCTCTCGCATCAGCGGGACAACAAGGGCATCAAAAGAGGAAAAAGAAAGATATATCCAAAGTCAGATGCTTTAGATGTGGAGAACTGGGTCATTTCGCCACTCAGTGCCCTCAAAAGGACAAGAAAGAGAAGTTTAACTCAAAGGCTGCTCTAGCGAAAGTTGACAAAGAGGACGATGATGAGGATCGTGCCATGAGTGCTCATACACCTCTAGAGAAGAGGTTGGGTGATATTGAGCTGTAGTCGGGAGGACTACACGAGGGCAGGATCCTTGAGGTGCCCAAACTCTTGGATCACATATGGCTATGGGAGCCCTTAATGACAATAGCAGAATGACAGGAGTCAACTGGTACGAAGGATGATGGAGCGACAATGGTAGAGCTAGAGTGCCAAAGTTTGAAACAACGTAGTAGAGTGTTGCAACAATTTGAGAGGCATAAAGAAGATATAACAACAACGCAGTAGCATCAGAGGGTCAAGACAGATTAGCAGCAAAGGTAGCTTCAACATCACGGGGTATCCAAACTGACCAGCATGTCAGGTTTTGGGTAGCTTTTTCAGATTCTTACTTCTCAGCAACTGAGTTGCGATACAACACTTAGCAGTGGCAGTGCTATGGGCAACATGATGCAGTGTTTTGAGAGGGAGTTACAGTACAAATGCAGTAGTGGCAGTGTTAGTGTCATGGGCAGCAGTACAGAATGCAGTAGTGCAGTGGATGAAGGGCAATAGTTCAAGCATCAACATCACAGAAGACCGATGCCGTGAATTTGTGTGATGCTTCTATTGGGAAGTATTGCTAGAGCACATTCCTCGCTAAGAGGAAGTGTTGATTTTGGGTAGCATCGGATGTGCTCTAACTCCGAAATTTTGTGGAGGGGCTAACACATGAGATCTCCAAGGCCCATAAATCATTTTGTGAAATTTCACTTGGATTGTATTTTATTAAAATAATTAATATTTTTAATGGGGTTCCTAAGTCTAGACTTAGGAAAATAAAAATATTAATGGGTATTAATGAAAATATGGGTGAGAAGCTTCTAAGAGACGAGGATCAAGTCTAATTTAAACTTAGCCGTTGATTAGAGACTTAATCTTGGTCGTTGATTCATCAGCAGGAAAAGTATAAGAGGGGGCTTGAGGGTTAGTTGGAAATACACCAGATTGATCAGTCAGTTCGATTTTTCTAGGGCAAGGTTTACTGAGAAAATCGAACAAGTGATCTATTGCAGTGAGGGGCAGAAGTAGAGATTTGGATCGGAGAGGAAGTTCCGAGCCGAAGTGTATATGGCAAAGAAGCAGCTTGAGCATCAGGAAGGCAGCGCAGAGGCCTACGCAGCCCAAGAGGGGCTCTTGCAGTGGCAGTGCAGAGTATTAGTTAGTAGTCCAAGATTTTGCTATAGAAGCGAGGTTCTAAGATGA
This sequence comes from Pinus taeda, assembly GCA_000404065.3. Taxonomy (NCBI): domain Eukaryota; kingdom Viridiplantae; phylum Streptophyta; class Pinopsida; order Pinales; family Pinaceae; genus Pinus; species Pinus taeda. The sequence goes on from APFE030942712.1 coordinate 22,349, forward strand.
GAAGGTTGAACAATAGTCTTCATCCAACAAATCGATCCAGTAGAAGAGGAGACACAGTTCTCTAGAGGCAAGACGCTGGCCCACGTAGTGATTGCATAAGGACTTCACAGTGTTTGCTGGGAGGGTGTCAGATCACTCATTAGATGAGTTGTCACTTGAGGGGCGAGGTAAACCCTCGATTATATTTCTTGCTGTCATGATTTCTCTGTAAGGTCAGTCGGTGTGAGATGCAACCTATTGTACTCAAATTCTGCTTGCTTAATAATATAAGCCCTATATCTACTGCACCAATTTTCCCGCATTGGCTTTTAATTGGGACGTGTTTTCCAAAAATAACGGTGGCCCTTGTGTGTGCATCCCATCTATTGTTTCAGTTTATGATGTGTATGTCAGTGTAGTCTGTTGTAGTGTTTTCATCAATGTTTATGAAATTAAATCACTTGTTGAATGAAATAACAAGTAGGAGATGCTAAAGTAATGATTGCAGTAAGATTTTTGTTTGTAAGATTCAGAATTTTTCACAACATGCAGATATGGCATTTTTGGGTACTTAAGTGGGTTGTTTTTGGGTGACACGTGTCACCCCTTCAGAGATGCTAGGTGTCCCTGGTGATGTCAGTGTGATGTCATCCCTGTTGACCACTACGTGTCAACTACCCATAGCAGTACACCCCATTTTTTCACAAAAGGGATAGCGCTTGATCAACGTGTCCGTGCCATTCGACTATAATCATCAGCCCGATCATGTTATGTTGTAAACCCAGTCTGCATGTGTAAATTGTAAATAAACTTAGCAGATCTGTGTCTTGTATGTATTTGCCTAGGTAAACCTAATCTTCTAATGATGATCTACGTTCTGGAAGGTTTTTTGTCTCACCGACCCATGGTCAGCTGCGTTTTCCTTCAGCGTAACCCCAAAGCTGGAATGGATTTGGTCATTAGAATATTAGGGGAATCCTAGTGTGCTTCGAGTCTATGTAAAAGTAATTTGGAAATAATCCTAATTATTTGGTTAGGATATTACAAATTGCTTGATCTGCTAAATTATATTTGTGTCGCAAGACTGGGTAGTTTATGAGGGTCTATGTCGAATGGGTTTTCCCCCTTAAGATGTAAAATTATAAAAGTCATGATATAAAGTGTCTTGAGGGTTAGAAAATAATTAATCCCCTCATAGGTCCTAGGTCCTAGGTGAAATTCCCAAAGGCTAAGTTCGAAGATCTAAAAAAAAATAAAAGTAAAAAAATTAAAAATTAAAAAATTAAAACAAATAATAATAATAAGTCAAAATTTTGAGGAAATCAAAGCAAAATTTCAATTTTTTAATATATTAAAATGCATTTGAAATTCCGACGGATTTGATTAAAAGACATTTTGATCCTCATCGACGGTCGAGATCACTTTCACATGGATCACTCGAACTAGCGGTTGGGAATTTCTCCTTTAAATAGAGGGTCAGGGGTCATTTGAGATCATTCGATCTGTGAGTCTTGTGCTAAAGAAAGCTCTCTTATAGTCATTTTTCATATGCAATAAAGAAAGACTTTGGGGTTGAAATCTTGCTGGTGTTACTCTTCTGGAACTGCTGTAAGATGTTTCATTTTTGTGCATGATCTTAATTTCAGCGATTGATAATAGCTTTATCAAGAGTTATTTTAAACACAGGTATCTTGTTTAGTCACTAAGGTTTGAATGGTAGTTAAATTTCTGAACATGATGGCAGATATCTCCATTAGATTTGGATTTTAGTATCGTTTTCTCCCTCTTTGTTAATGGTTGAAGTAAGATGTGCAGGAAAATCTAGATTTCGAAGATCAACGGGCATTTGGGGAAGTTCTCGGCTGAACCAGCCAACTCTCGAGAAGCACTTTCTGAAGAGCCTAGCTAGTTTTGATCTTGGGCTTATCATTTGAATTTTTTTGTGAATGCATGAAGGGTTTTCTGAAGCATCTCATAGTAAATTTAAAATTCTAAAAATATTTATGTGGCATACTGACAAATCTGGCTATTTAGAGCCTTCAGTTTGTAATCACTGTAATTATTTAGCTGGTTCTTAGGGTTTCATTTATTTTTTGCATATTTTGGTTCTGGCTATTTGTTTTCAGGTTGCAGGTTGCAGATCTGAAGTCAAAATTTGATTTTGAAGCCAGATCTAGGCCCTGGAGGGTAAGACCTGGCCTCAAAGTCATCTCTTGTAGAGGCATTATTCTTGCAGACCAATTTTTTTTGGAATAATTTAAATCTGGGAACTATCATTCGAAAGTTTTCATTGAGAAATCTAAAGCAAAGCGGTTTAAAAGTTTTTTTTTAAGATTTCTGGAAGATAATTTTTAGTTCTGGTGAATTTTTGAATGAGTGGATGCTTAGTGGGGTTTCACGTTGCATCTCTTCCTTTCTCTGCATATCCTCCATCCACGTGACTGCTCCAACGCTGTCTGTCATCCCCGCTGTTCCCTTCTTCCTCACGCAAACACCATTGCTATCAGCTCCTCCCTCACGCTGGCACCCCCACGCTCCTCAGCAGCCTGCCGCTATTTCATTCCAGCTTTACGCCTCCCCTCTCTGCATGTTGGAATTTTTCCGCTGCCCATCGTGCTCCCTACACAGTCTCAAACTAAGTCCTCTGCTCTAGCGTTCTGCTTTCCCCCACGCAGTCTTCCAGACCCTCACACCCTGTCCACGTGATTATTTTTCTCCCTCATGCAACTTCAACGCTGCCATAACCAGTGTGCTGTTCTGCAACCTCCATCTCCTCCAGTGTTCTACCTTCCTCGCCATACACGCTGTCCCTCTGACCTGCATTTTCCAACTCTCCACGCTGCTCGTTGTCCATTCCATTCCAGCTCCCATGCACTCCTCCATTAGACCCGCGTATCCCCACGCCAACGGTCAACCGACAGCCTCATTCACTTCACTGTTCGCCCTTGCCGTCGATCACCTACACACAACAATCAGACAAACGATTTATGGTTTTATGTCTATGTAGGGTAGCGTATTTTCTTTCTTTCTGTTATCAATCAGGTTGTCCCTAGGCTCCTAATAGGGATACGGCCGAGGTAACCACAAACCAATCTTCTGATTGCAGGTTCTAGCCCACCTGCAATCGGAGAGGGCTCTCTCCTTTTGATTCAACCTTAGTTGATGATTTTAGGCTAGCTTTCTGACGTCAAGGGAGTGTTGATTGTGATTGGAAAGAAGGTAGGATTCTCGAACGAAGAGGCATGGTAAGGTGTGATAAGTTTTGAACCATTGGGCATGGAGTCACAGATTGAGGCATGCGAGCGTTTTCTTGGTCACAAGGGGATATGGAGCGGGATAGCCACACAGGATACAATTTTCGGTCTGCTGAAAGTACGGAGTGAACATCAGGGGTGAAAGGCAAAGGAGAATCATTTCATCATGCTGACAAAGAGGAGAAGTGGATGAGTGGGATCCCGGAGCAGTTAAGAATTCCTAAGACATGCACTCATATGTGAAAGAAACAGCGTAAACCAGATCATTTAAGAATACAAGCTCATAACTGTTTCTGAAGAAAACATTGAAAAACGCAGAAATTGAACTTAAGGTGTATTGGAACAAATCTTAAGCTATTCTTTTTTTTCTGCAATTTAGAAAGGCGGAAAGGTGATAAAAAAACATAAAATAAAACAGGGGAGAGGAACACTTATTGGATCATGTAGAAGCACAAGAATTCCGTGATCATTCCTTGGTCAAGAGAAAACATCAAGTTGTTTCGCAATCCATGCTTTCAGCGATCTTTGATTATGGAAATTATGACAGTTACAGTGCGAGTCTCTGCTTAGAGAAAATGCTGGAAAGAAGACTGACAAACAACTACTACCAACCAAACAACCCCTCACAACATTGGTTAGGGTGGTAAATATAAACAAAATATCGGAAAGACATCATTACAAATGACCTTGACAGGTCTGCTTAGAACTCTTCAAAAATCTAAATGCTGCTGGAATTAAATGCAAGTAAATCTTTTTGGCTGCGCTCGGGGCAGCTAGATCGGAACAAGTGACGAGGTGGCCCTTGGGGACCAGATACGGTGCTGCTGGAGTGATTGCGCTTCGGGGCTACAGTTTGGCTCTGGTGTGAATTGAATGTGCAATAATTATGATTTGAGAGCTTCAAGTAGTTTCGCCCTCCTTCTATGAATCTACTGGAAGATATTAAATTTTCTCTTGCTTCGGGCCGCTGCTCAAAATATTCGATGATACACTTTGCCACTACATTGATGGCGTCCGCCGTCGACTGATACTCTTTGACACGCTTGATGCCTGCTGATTTGATCTGATACACTTTAAACTCTGTGATTGATCTGCTGTTGTCTTTAAACCGGATCCTTTGGCACGATCGGACGATTTTCGGGCTTTTTCGGCGCGCAATGGGCTCAGAAATCAGAAGATTCCCTGAAGATTCCTCGAAATGGCCTATTTCCCGTAGCGCGGAAACTGCCTCCGTTTCTTGATCTAGAGCTCCGAAGTGCGATTTTTCTTCCTGCGCGAAGTTTTTTCGGCTTTCTGGCTGCTAAGGTAAGCATGGCGTCGGCTGTACGGCGGATGACGTCAGCTGTGGGTCCCTGGTACAGAGCGACGTGGTGAGATACTGGATGTACTGTGGTGAAGAGACTTCGATGCGATATCGCGTCAGCGGGGACGGAGAGGTGAATTGGTTTGGAGACTTGGCGCTTGCGACTGCCGATCAACGATATCGCAATATCACATCGGCGGAGACGGAGAGGTGAATGGATTGGACACTCGGCGTTTGTGATCGCCGATCGCCGATATCGCAATATCGCATCGGCGGAGACGGAGAGGTGAATGCATTGGACACTCAGCGTTTGTGATCGCCGATCGCCGATATCTCAATATCGCATCGGCGGAGACGGAGAGGTGAATGGATTGGACACTCGGCGTTTGTGATCGCCGATCGCCGATATCGCAATATCGCATCGGCGGGGAACGGATGGGTGATGATTTGCCTAAAGATGAGAGTGCGAGGGTGCGATGCAAAGCGACTTTGAGGAGGAAAGAGCAAGTAAGTGGGTGTGAAGGGCATTTGAGGTTTCGGAAGGGGTCCGATTACCTCGGAGGGATTTTATACTTTGGAAGGAGTCCATCGTATCT
>APFE030942717.1:7194-111319 GCA_000404065.3 Pinus taeda
TGTCAAAACGAGGAAAGGAGCATTGGACAGTAGCGAAGCGGGTTTTCAGGTATTTGCGTGGCACTAGTGATTATGGTTTGTGCTACCAAGGAAGACCAGGATTGGATAGAGTGTTGGATATTAGTGGCTCCGTTGATGCAGACTGGGCTGGAGATCTGGATTAGAGAATATCTACAAGTGGGTATGTGTTTAACCTATTTGGAGGTGCAGTCAGTTGGATGAGTAAGAAAAAATCTGTAGTGGCACTATCAAATACAGAGGCAGAATACATGGCAACCACTCATGCAAGCAAGGAAGCAGTTTGGTTGCAGAGATTGCGTTCAAGTATGGGGTTAGTACAGGAAACTATAAGGATAGACTGTTACAGCCAAAGTGCAATTTTCTTCGCAAAGAACCCTGCATATCATTCAAAGACAAAGCACATTGATGTTCAGTATCACTTTGTGAGGGATATGATAGAAGACAAAAAGGTGTTGTTGGTAAAGGTGGACACTTTGAACAATACTGCAGATGCATTGACAAAATATGTGAGCTCTGAGAAGTTCTCTTGGTGTAGAGAGACAATGGGCATTTCAGGGCTGGGAAAATGACTAAGCTCTATTGTGGCTCCCTATGGAAAGAAAACAACAAGTGGGATAATGTTGGGTTGTGTTATATTCTTTCCACGTAGTTAACAGGGGGTTTGATGGGCACCTGTAACCCCACTTTATGGGGTCCAAGGCAGAGCCCCAGAAAATTTTTGTTTTGGACTGTATGATAGGTTTGGGCGTACCCACCTATGGTTTTGTGCATGATTTTCGCACATCTTTTTTGGACGCAATGGTTTTCGGTCCATGGTATTGGACATAATGGTTTTCGGTCCATGGTATTGGATGTAATGGTTTTTGGTCTATGGTATTGGATGCGATGGTTTTCAGTCCATGGTATTGGATGCGATGGTTTTCGGTCCATGGTATTGGATGCGATGGTTTTCAGGCCATGGTATTGGATGCTTCGGCATGTATAAATATGTATTGTAACATTGAAAGGAATATAATGAAAAATCAAGCTAGTAGTCCCGGTTTTGGGATCCAGGGGAAAATATCTGTGTATATGTGTTTTATGTGTTATGATCTCACATTGTTTATTTTCTGTGTTTTAGAATTAATATGCAGGTAATTTCTGTACAGGGTTAAAACCTACAATAGAAATCAATATGCTAAAGGCAACAGTTGGTCAAACAAGCGAAAAGGAGGCAAGACACGTAGAGGAAACACATGAAATGAATTTGTTCTTGCAAACATGCATGTTATTGAAGATAGAATGATATGAAAATGACAAGAAGTCCTTCAAGCTACACTAAGAGATGTGCTTCAAAGGATATTCTTTACTTATCATACTTACCCTCGAGGTGATATGCACCCGATAGAGTTTGCATGAGGTCTTGATCTCTTGTCATAACTGGGTTCCTTGGTTTTTCTCCTCAACTCCTTGAGAGTCATTTAGCATGTCTTCTTTCCTTGTGGTCACTGAGAGATAGATCTATGCAGTTTTAATAGACAGTGACTACTGCTGAGATGATTTGGGCAGTTTTCCAGAGCAAGGTTGGGTTATCTGCTCTACGTAATTTTTGGGAGCAAGGTTGCTGGCCTACTCCACGCAGTTTTCTAGAGCAAGGCTCGCTACCTACTCTGCGTAATTTCTAAGTTCAAGGCAGGTTGGAAAACTAGGACAACACTGCACAGTTTTGAGATGCAAGACATTATTGTGGGATGGGTCCTAGGAAGACACCTATGCGCAAATTCTAAATGCAGGGTAGCCAGACTGCACTACACATTTATGGAGAGAAGTGTTGGCTACCTGACTGCTCTGTGAATTTTTTAAGACCAGTGTTGGTTACCTGACTACTCTGTGCATTTCAAGAGAGAAGTGTTGGTTGGGCAACTGAGGGACAACATTATGTAGTTTTTGAAGACAGTGGGTTTCGGCTGGGAAGGAAACTAGAGGAAACCATTGCACAGTTTTGGATGCAAAGGGAGACTAGGGTCTTTGCATATTCTATAGTTCCAACAAGAAATGGAAAAGTGTGAGGGTTGCAGAAGTAAATTGTACAATTATGAAAAGCTAGATGAGGCTAGGTTTCTCAGATAACTGACTAAGTGTGAGACCAGTGACACTGGTGTAAATAGTGATAGGACTTGACTATGATCAGACACGAACACTTAGTGATAAAACATAGACCATCCAAAATGTATAAAACATACTTTTCTTGTTGCAACAACCTTCGTGGAAAGAGTGTGTGAAGCGAGTGTGAAACATGTCTCTATGACGAGAACAACCATACGCACAAATATTCCCCTTATAGTAGAATAAATTCCCCTTTGCATGACAAACAATAATCCTTATGCCCAAAGATGACACATATTGCGTGAGATGAGAACATGAACAAATCTTAAGATCAAGGAGGGGAGCTTGAGATCATCAGCTTACCAACAAGTGACCAAGGACTAATCGATCATAGGATCCAAGGTAGGCTCTAAAATTTGCATGCGAGCCAAAAAGGAGGGTGGTTGTAGCCACTGCAACAAACCACTAACACTTCACTTACATAATTGACAATACTTGGCTCTTAACATGTAAAATTATATATCCACAAAACCTTAACCCTTATAATTCCTAACCCATGTAACCATCAATATATTTTCCCATAATTAGTAATAAGATTATAACCTATAACCTTTATAACCGATAAAACATAACCTCATTAATCTTTATTTTGTATCCCTTATAATGTGCAATAGCTAGCACTTGACCCATATAACCTAACACTTAACTTATATTATTGTTAAAATTTGGCCCTTAAACGATCCCACTTATTTCCACAAAATCCTAATCCTTTCATTACCAACCCAAAAAATCATAATCCTTATAATTACCACCCATGTAACCATAAATTTTTATAATCCCTAACCTTTCACTCTAAATCCTACAACATATAACTCTTAACCAATGATACTAATAATTTATACCACTTAACCATTTACACTTTTTTTCATAACCCATATGCTAATCCTTATAATCATTAACCCCTTTGATATCAATACCTGTAAATTTAAATCATTTTAACACATATTGATCCATATCTGTTAAGTTTTATATCCCACAACACTTATTACCTTATTTACATTAATTACCACTAGAACCCATATAAACCTATAACTCTTCATCCTTATAACCATTTACACCTACCGAACTCAACATTGATTTATTCAACCATTATAAACAATAACATCTAACACCTAAACCATATAACACCTGATATAATCCCTAACTCGTGTACTAAAAAAATATAAAACATACCCATTGTAAACCAAGCTCCTAAGCCTTATAATATGAATACCTAGACAAACTGAAATTGCTAACCCTTATAACCTATGGGACATTTTTATAGAATCCTTATAACCCTTAAAACCTAACCTTATAACTCGTATAACCTTTACTCCTTAAATCCCCTTCCCCAAACTCATTATAACCTATAATACTTAACACCAACCCTTATAATATTTATACCATAAATTATATATTTCATATAGAATATATAGCCCTTAAACCATATAATATTTGCACTTCCCACATGAACCTAATCCCTAACCACTATAATTCTTATATAATGCATGTAAATGAAAACCTCTAAATACTAACATTTATTGCTAAACTTAAAAAAAATCTTTGTATAACTTTTAACCCTAACCCTTATACCCTACAAGCATTACAACCAATAAGCAGCCTCTATCTTCTAGAACCTCTAATATTTATTAATTAACAATTATAACATATAAGTTCTAACCATTATAATCCCAATAAAAAATAGCCTATACAACACCTAACTATTGTAAAAACTAATGCTTGTATTTCCTAACCAATAAAATACTTAACTCTTGATTGTTTTAACAAATGTTAACTATTAATCCTTATATTCTTACCATCACTTAACCACATTAACTCTATCGCTCCTAGTTACTAATCTCCATGAAATCTAATATATTGTTTAAAACATATATAATCACTAACAACTAACTACCAGTAATTATAATTATTAACCTCTACTCCATAGCAAACATAAGCCTAATCCCTAGCCATTCTTTCATTATAACCCCTAAAAATTCAATTCCCTTAGTATGCAATTCTATTATTGAAACCTTAATGGCACCTAATCACTAATGGTACATATTACCATCAAACATATAACAAATCACCCATATACCTTGCCACTTATTATCATTAAATTTTATAATTCGTACATATAAAAAATTTATACCATACTACCTAACTCATAAATCCCTTACAACCCAAAATATCAAGTCATATACCTTTTAACACTTATAACCCTAAACGATTTGAAATAACAACTATCAAAACCTTTCTTCTTCTAATATCACTAGCTCATATAATTTTGACACAGTAACCTCTCACCATTAAAAATTATAATTCTTAAACAAAATAATTCCTAAATAATAAACTATATAATTATGAGCACATGTAACCGTTATAATCCCTAATAATAACCCAAGACATCCCTCATAATCCCTATTGCCTATAATTAATAATTGCATATCCTAAATCTCAACCACATTATCTCTAATCATTAGAAAAGAAACTGATATATTTATAATTACCTCTAATACCCAACCCTTAATAACCTTTATATTTTATATCCCATATCACCTATTCTTCATAGCCCCTCATTCCAATGAACCCTTTCCTTTAATGTTCGTAACCCATGTCTATTAAAATCTTTAGAATCTAAATTATACATTGCATAATCTCTAGAAATGATTCTTCCCAAATTTGGCATCTTAAGTCACTCTTTCCTATCCAAGTTCTACACTAGCATGTTCATGGTATCTTCTGAGAGCGTTGTCATTAAATTTTCCGTATTGTACGTAATTGACTTGATACAAAATGTCAGTATTTTATACTTGGCACTAAAATCTTTGGCTGAGCACGTGTAGTGACAAGAGCATGCTGAATCAACTAAGCCATAGGAACTACACTAATTATGCTGCCATTGAGTTTCTCGCTCAGTTTGGGACATAGTTTCATTTAATATAGGATGGCAACAATAGAACTATGGTTTGGCAACAATAGAACTATGGTTCATGATATATGTTGCATGATGGTATTGTCTAGTCAATATTCTGATTCATATGGAAGTGATATGGAAGTGACACCTTAAGGAAATACTTTGATATGTATGATAACCTCTTACAAATACACAACAATTAGCTTTGTGCATGGGTTTTTGAGCATGGTTGTTTTGAGGATTCTTGGATCTAAGAGCTATGCTTTCCATCTTGATAGAGATTTGTCAGAATTAATCTAAAAAATCATTAAACATTTTTTCAGATGTTTTGAAAATTTATAAAAAATGTTTGATGCATATTTGAAATAAAAACTCTTGGAATTAGTATAAGATTTTATTTTGGTTATAAATATTCCTTTATAATCCATAGAAAAGTATGTGGCCTTCTTCACATAAGAAGTCTCCTTCAATCTAAGGTCTTGTTATATCTTCTACAAGTTTCCTTACTTCATTGGACTGTATGGCTAATACTAGCTTTGGATTCAACAATAAATGAGGTTATAGGTCTCATCCTATGTTGTTAAAACCTTGTGGCCTTTGATTAAGTTTTATAGATCTCGGTATTTCTAAAGTTTGTATGGTAACTTCAGCCCTATGGTTAGGGATTTGATAAGCATGACCTAAAAGACATCACAAATGGGCCTAAAATACCTTCCAAAAAATTTGTGGTCCTTTCTTTTCTTTAATGAGACATCTTTGTTGGCTTAAAGGTTTATTCTAGGAGAAGTGTCAATTTTCCTTTAGGTCTCGAATTTCTTTGCAATATTCTCTGCCTATTATAGGGCTATTAAATTTCTTCTTAGATCTCCTAAAATGATGAAGTAACTGCCTAAGGTGAACGTTTTCATCCTCTTCAAAACCCTTGTTACAGTATTGAACAAAACTTTGACCAAATTTTAGAGGTTTGTCCTATTAGAAGGATGATATTCTCTTGATATATTTTTGTCATTTCTTCCTTTAAGATATATGCAGACAATCCCTTCTTTTTTCCTTTTTTGATAAATGCAAAACAATTCTAATAGTCTTCCACTTGTCCTGAGCTTTGATACCATGTTGGAAAATCAATTAGGGCAACATTTTATTTTTACTTTTCCTTTCTTGATAGCTATTTGTGATATTATGTTCTTATCATCAAATAAAATCCAAAACAATGAAGATAACAACCATACAAAAAAATCAATACAAGATATAGGCTCCAAGCCAAGATAAAACCCCTCCAAGGCGAAAACCCATAAATAAATTATATTCTTATAGAATCAATTCGAAGGAGACTTCCAAGACCAAAACCTAGACTAGGCCCATCACCAAGAACCAAGTCAACCAACCAATATTTCATCTTCAATGCAAGACTATGCTTCTAGGGGAAACAAAACAAGATCTCTTCAAGATGAGGGCTCTTCTAGCCTTTCGTGCTCACCAAGGCAATCTACAACACCTCCTGTAGTTTTTCACTTTAGGAAACCCTATAAACCCTAGGGTATTCGCACATATTAACAATACAAGAAAAATTACAGACGTTTGAAAGCTTGATGTGTATCTCAATAGGTCGAAGATCCATATTTATATAGCCTTTCCAAGAGGCTCCATTAGCCCACTCTAGACTGACTTGATCTTAGGATACTTCTAGACATTTCTAAATTCAAAATATTTTTTCTTTCCTTGATACAAATTCTCGAAAGGGTCTTTTACAATATGACAAGGACTCTTGACTCATGACAAACCTTAGGAAAATTCAACGGATGCTTGACCCAATGACAAAGTGACTTGAACATGAAATCCATGCTTTACAAAAATCATTTTCTTTCTTCTTTTGATAGATACATAATAATTACATCATGACATGAGTCAAATGACAATTATGAATACCAAAACTAGTTACATTCTTCAACATATCGAAGTATGTGGGTATTTTTTTGTAATGAAAGATTAAATGCTATTAGATTATGTTAAGTTCTCAAGATATTGAGTGAGTTCATTAGTTAAGATGAATAGGTTCTAAAGTTCTCAAGTTTTTAAATATTACTTGAATATTTTAAATGTAGAGAACTTCCTTGCAACTCACTTGTACTATTATAATGTTCTTGTGGTTTCGTCAAGACATTTCTCAACATCCCTTATGACACTAAGTAATAGTTTCTCTCATTTGATGGAGTGTTATAGGACTCTAAAACAAACATGCATTTGTCATATCCATCTTTGTTGAGTGACAGAAGTTCAGGTAGGATAGAAGAAATTTACCAAACATATGCTACTTCATCTAGCAAGCGAAGTTCAATTAGAGGTGAAAAGTTAAGAAGAAAATTTTATAGATGCATGGAATTTTTTCTCGCTAAAGGGGGGTCATGTTCTTATGATAATGAGAGCATAGATGACATCGAGGTGCCCTTGAGGTACAAACATCTAATGAAAATATGGGTACCCAAGGATCTGCTTAAAATAAACACTGATTTTTCTGTCAATGAAAGGATATACTACATTTCCCCATCGTCATTACATGGTTTAGGGTTATTTTCCATAGATGTCGTAAATGTATGTTACGCTGGATTAACTAAATTGATGGAGTATGTCAGACCCTCTTACATCTACAATGATTGGGTATGGCTAGTCTAATATACCAAAAGTATGTGAAGATATAGCGTGTCCGCAAATTATATAGAACAAAAATACAATAATTAAAGTAAAGGCGCAACTATGCATATTGATAGAAGGCCAAATGAAGCAGGGAATATTGCAAGGTTTATAAATAGTACACGACCCATGATCACTAATAAGCAACCCAATTGCATATTCTAGGGGTGTGAAGGAAATCGTGTATTTGTATGTTCCATAAAATCAATAGCTGCAGGGGAAGGGTTGCTCATTGATTACAATTTGAATAAAAAAGATACAAATGTTGCTATTATGGGGGCGGTATGTATTCTATTTTACCCAACTTGTAGCAATGTCTATTATATGTTATGATTGTCATTTACTACAATATATTGTCACACATCTTGTAAGTTAAGGAAACATTTTAATACGTCATGGTTATAATATTGTGGCAAGTTGATCAAGGTCAAAGGGCACCAACCTCACTGCAGGTAAACATCAATGTAATTACACGTAAAATAATATAACCATGAGATTTATTCTAGCGAGAAAGTATTAGCATTTTATCCATTCTAGAGTAAGTCAAATTCATATTTTTAGGCATCATATAACTAAATGAAAGATTCACTACGCATATGACCAACCTTCCTTACAGGATTATATGAATCCTATCCAAAGGTTACTTTAAACATGTATTCTTAATCTTTCACACATTCATCTAATTATTGTATCCTACAATGAGCTTGCAACTTGACCAAATTCATTCCTTCATCCTTTTCAAAGTATTGCTTCTATACAATATGGAATATATATTCATTCTGTCATAATTCCTTTTCCAAGAGCCTTCCAAGATGACGAATCTTATAGGATCATGATGATCGATATTAACAAAATGAGTTCCTCTAACATAATGTTATGGATGAATATTTATGCAAAATGGTCCCCAATCTTTTTCTTCTTAAAAGACTAGATTTCAAGCAACTCAACCAAGTAGTTTAGACATATGTCAGTAGTAGTTTTCTTATTAATATAATGATGATTAATTGTGGATGAATTGCTTGATATATTTTTTTTAATGTGTCACAATGAACTTTCAAGATATCATAATATTTACGAGCAAGTATTTAACTAGCTAAACTTCCCCTCTTATGTAAAATATGGATTTTTTTATTAATCTAAAATGTTTCATCAAATTAAAATCTTTGAATGTCTATAGTTGAGGCTGGTGGAAAAAAATTACAAATTACACCTATTTGATCAACAACGTGACAAGGGGAAGGCACCAATCTCAAAGCAATTCATAGATGCTCCTAAGGAAGTGCATAGTGAAGAAGCAATTTTTTTCCACTGATCCAATCCAAACAATAAGGAAGCTTCAAATGAAATTAAACAAAAAACTTGGTTCTTTAATTCTGATTGAGCCACAGATAGAAGATATAAAAGGCCAAATTTATCACTATGGGGTAATGAACTCAATTAATTATCCCATTTATTTATTTATGACTTTAATTACCCCATCCTTTAAAAAGCTCTTTATTTTACAAGAGTTTTTTAGGGAGTACAATCCTCATGGTGTGACTATGGGGGTTGGTGTTAGTGGCAGTGTTGATACTCTGCCTATGAGTGATACACCAGTCATTGAGCCCGGTACACCTACTGAACCACACGTGTCAGGATTTTTACCCCGTGAACAACATATGCTAGGATATGCACATGATGTTATGGATGCAAAGTGTGATCCCATCGCATATTTTGAAGCGATCTTTCCTAGATCTTCCTGTGTTACTAGCATGGGAACACTAATGATTATGTTTTTAGAAGATGATGATCATGCCCCCATGAAATTAGAGAAGCTTCCAGGTATTTATGAAATTTCTTAATTATTAAGTACAATCTCACTTAAATTTATTTATAGTATGTGATTATTTTAAACTAATGGTAATATCATTTTGTAGGAAACAATGTATTCTATAGGCACTTGTATGACCTAATATTTGACCTCTTTGGGCCCACCATTTACACAAACTGGAAATCCCAAAGTTCCAAGTTGAAGGATCAACTTATGAACAAGAAGGTTGGCATGTTCGGTGAGGGTGCCTTCAACAAAACTGGAGTTACCTCGAAGGTACACTTACATTTAAAACATTTGCAGGACCAGTATAGGTTCATTTGGAAAATAACATGTCATATGAGCACCTTCCAGTGATTTCATAGAGGATGTGGAAATCCCTTGTGGAAGATGAAAACGAGAAGGTCCTTTGAAAAGAAGGGAAGACACCACCTGAACCAGGAAGGTATGAGGCAATTTTAATAATGTATTATGATGCTTTATCATCATTATCATGACATCTAATTAAGTTTTTCAATATTTTCAATATAGGCTCCCAGATACATCTAAAGCCACAAAGGGTGGAATAGCTAAACATGGGAAGCATCATCTTAGGCCAGGTGGTTCTCAAAACTGGCTGCAAAAATTGCAAGTATAATAAAAAACAATTTGCATCCAAATTACAAATTCTTAGCAATTTTAATTTAATATCATTAAATAAGAAAAAATCATGTTCTCATGCAAAATTGTAGGGGTCATAATTCAAAGAGTCTCCCATGGAGGAAGACCTCAAACATGGCTATCAAGTCGTGGTTGAAAATAGGACAAGCTTGAGATCTACGCAACCTTCCAACACCCAACTTGACACTCAGGTAAATAAAAGCAACAAAGAGAATTTATAAATTATTACTTGTACAATCTATTATGGTTATTATTTTGGCCATAATTTAATGTTCTTGATTGTAAAAATCAAGCAAGGAATGTAGATACAACACATGAGCCTAGTGATGGTGGAGTTCCTCTTTAAACTAATGCTCAACTTGGTAATGGAGGTATTTCATGTGTTATAAAAAATTGGAGTATGGATTACAATTAAAAATATTTAAATTAAAATGATGTATTAGTTAAAACATTTCTTGTTTCTACTCCAGAGCATGTACATGATGAGTCTAGACAAGAGGTGGAACATATGGCCACATTCAAAAGTACTTTGTGTCCCTCCACTACCAAAGCAGGTAAAGAAAACTATACTAATATTTTTATTAATAAAACACTTGTAATAATAATAAGTATAAATATGAATTTAACATTTATTTATTATTGCAGTTGATGCTCCAGCCCCCTTGGAGTAGCATAGACATATGTCCAGGTCAGGAGCAAGGTGTACAAATCCCATAACAGCTGAAGGGAAAGATGACATAATTGTAGAAATACCTAAAAAAAAGAAAGAGTCTGAATAATAATTGATTGTACTTGTTTATTTAGAGAACAGTTTTTTGAGTACCACATTTTTTACTGGTAGGTTGAATGCCTCATGGAATGTGCACATGTAACTTTTTACTATCTTAATAAAAGCTTGTGATTTTTCCGTTGGGAAAAAATATAATGGCTTGGTTTCATATTATGTAAACATATTTTTTGTGATAAAAATTATTGAGATGGAATATTTTGTAGATGTATGAATGAATGATTTTTTTATATTTATTTTTTTATATATCTTAATGTCTTACTTTCAACTATTTAATCTTCTTATCATCAATCCAATCTTCCCATACTTTCAGCTAATAAAAGTTTCCTCAAGAAAGTGATTCCTTTAACCTTTAGGTTATCTTCACACACTGCTATCGAAGATCGACACATATTGAATTCATAGTTTCCTATCATTGAGATTCCCTCAAAATTTTCCATATAGTTGAATTTGATTCAACTCATCATGAACTCTTGCAACATTCTTCTAGGTTGCAAAACAATATATTAACTAGATAACCAATAAAAATGTTAACATTAGACTTACCTCATCATGAAACCTTTCTCACCAACATTCTCATGATACATATTGACTCAAATCTTCATTCTTGCACTAGAGTTCCCAAGGATCGAACTTGATTACCAAGTTACCATTTTCTTTTGATGTTGATTTGAGAATTTTTTAGCATTTTATTTATTTTAGAGTAAGCCAAATTCATCCTTTTAGGAATCAAATGAAATATTCATCGTGCATAATTCAAGACCAGCCATTTCTTATAGGATTCTATGTATATGAATCCTATCCAAAATTTATTTAAACATGCATTCAATCTTTCATATAATCATCTAGCTATATGTCCTTGACCAACTATTCTACATCAAATAAGCCTACAACTTGACTAACTACATTCCTTCATCCTTCAAGAGTATTATTTCCATGCTATATGGAATGTATACTAATATTGTCACAATGCTTCTTCCAAGAGTCTTCCAAAATGATGGCTCTTATAGGATCATGATGATCCACTTAAGGCACAAAATGACTACTTCTAACATATTGTTAGGCACTATATGGATGAACATGTATGTAAGATGGTCCTCAAGGCTTCGTATTCTTGAAATACTTGATGATTTTTATGAAGCAACTCAATCAAGTAAATTGTAGATATACCACATGCTTCTTTCTATGATGCTATACAAAAACAATATTTAATACAATGATGTATGCTTACTCCATTAGCGTTAATTCCTTTCAGGTCCTTACAGTCCCCCCTTCCATCATGTTTTTATTTGACCCTTATTACTCCTTTTCTTGCTTTCTTTATGTACCTGTAATTTTAAATGCAACCAAGCACGATATATAAAGACAAAGACATGATGAAAATATATGGTTTTTATTGATTTATTAAAGATTGTACTCATTAGGTTCTTAGACACAAACCATACATTCCTTGACTTCTCCTTTGAAATGTAAACCATAAGGTTTTTGTGTCATACCCTAAACTTGATCTAATTCCGCCCTCGCTAGATTTTGTCATAAGCCCCTAGATCTTCCCTCCAAACCCTAAAATTTAGTCACTAGAGTTTCTACGAGGGAAGAACCAGATTATGGTTAGGGTTACTTACTTAACAAGGTTTTCTAATTCAAGTCTCCTCTAGGATTTTCAATTCCTATATGCCAAAAAATTTCAAACCCTAGATTCTAGTCTTACAAAACCATAATTACTTAACAAACCCTTTATAACTTGAAATGCACAAAATAAAATTTTTGCATACATCATGCCTCCTTTTTCAAATATTCAATGAAACATTATTTAATGTACCCTTGTTTTCCATGATTATTGGAAGCTGCTACAAATCCTTCTTTACAAGGACTACATTCCTTTGTCCTTCATAATTGTAGGATGTTGCTACAACACCTAATTTAAGATATTAAAACTTGATCTTATAGTTCAAGGCATTGTCACTTCCACTACTATCATGATCTCTTTATGTATACTACTTCAAGAGAATGTCAAGTCGAGATTCTTTCTGAAGATGATCAATTGATGCTTATTTTTCTACATCAATCCTTTTCCCTCCTCGATGATAGATATATAATGAAGCTTATGCTACCACATATGCAACTTTTGATCCTTTGGGTAAGGCTTGTTACAGTAACTTCAAAGACCTTGAGTCTAGGCTTATAACGCCATTCCAACTTCGGTATATATTCCTTATCAAGTTGCTTCTCTTCATAGGATTGTAGGGTTATTCATATGCCACTATAGGCTTCCCAATATTGAGTTTGCAAATTTCATTTTTTTCGTAGGATAAACCTCTTCTTGGACTACTCGACCTATTTCATATCAATGGCCTTCATGCTTTGAATAATCTCAGAATCCATGGATTTATTGTATAGGGATTAGGAGTTGGATCAAAGATGTATACTCATTTTATTTGGTATAACAATGGCCAAGATTTGATTTAATATGACTCTACTCTTCTTCAACTTCTATGGAGATCTCAAAATAGTCCCAAAAATCTCTAATATTATACACAAAACAATCACAAAAAGGCTCTACCTTAACTCTTATTCCTTACTATCTTTATGTGTTTATCAAATATCTTGAAATAGTGACATGACTATCTCATAAATTTTATATTCCAAGCCTAGGGTTGCAACCTTATTCTAGAGGTCTTATCTTATTTTAATTTACACAAAGGTAGCCCATAAATTACCCCTTCTAGGTCATATTTTAGTATAGTTGTCTCATCCTTCAAAATTGATGCAGACAATAGTTTTCTTGGCTTTTTGGAGCAATGTATAAAAACTTTTAGTGATATTCTAGCTGGCAATGTTTACATCCTTAGCTCTGATACCATGTTGGAAAATTGATTATGAAAACTCTTAATTCCATTTTCCATTTACATGGCATTTACTTGTGACATTATTTTATTCTTGTTCTTGACTATGTTTGTGTTCTTATCATCAAATAATTGCTAAAATAATAAATATCATGGTCATACAAAAATGAACACATGATATAGGCTCCAAGCCAAGGTAAAAACCCCTCCAAAGAAAAAACCCATAAATACCTCTCTTCTTATAGAATCATTTTCAAAGGAGACTTCCAAGACCAAACCCTAGACATTGTAAGCTTTTTGAACTTTCTTGCGCTAGGAAAAAAAATTATTTGTACTTTCTAGTACCTAGTAATTCTAGGTTTTACAATACCTGAATTGAAATGGAACTTTTTATTGAAATGAAATCTTCTGATCTCGTGAAGATATTAAATTAGAAAGAAGGCAAGGAAGTCAAGTTGGGAGAAGCAACAACTATATGCTAGATTTAGGACAAACAACTGATGTCATTCCTTTGAAAGTGATGAGACAATTAGGCCTTACAACCACTAGGGCATATAGAAATGTATGTGCCATGGATTCTACAAAAATTAAGATGGAAAGAGGAATAACTCCACATTTTTGTGATATTAAGCAACTCAAAGCATGCACATATATAAAAGGAAGTGGCTACTTTCTTCACAATCCACAAGGGACTATTCTTCTTCCTTAAGACTGTTTATTTCATGTAGCTCCAAATTATGTACAACAACCAAAAATACAAAGGATTATGTATCTAACATTTCCCATCTAATTTGAATGGGTTTTTTTTTAGTCCAAGCATCATTTGAAAATTTTAAAAATTTTCTCTTCCATGTGATTTGGTGAAGGTGTCAACAATTTTCTCATTTGTCGAACAATGTTTCAAATGAATATTCTTGCCCTATACATAATAATGAGTCATATGGTACTTTATCTTAATGTGCTTGGTTTTCTCATGTAATATGGAATTCTTGGCCATCTTGATTGCAGAAGTATTGTCAACCATAAGAAGAGTAGAATTCACATGTTTTATGCAACCAACTCAAAAAATACAGTATGTAAATGAACAATTATTGGATGATACAAATGATAAGACCTCCTTGGTATATATAGGAGTCTAAGGGGTCACAATATAATCAAATCCTACATAACAATAATTAATGTAAGGGCATAACAATAACAATAATAGGCTTTGATGGGGTTACAACAATAACCATATGGGAGATACATGGGCACAACAATAACATACAGAGTTACTCTAACAATAACAATAAGGGGGATACACTAGTATTATAGCTACCTAACATGCTCCTCTCCTTCAAAAAAGTATTGTCCTCAACGCTTTAGTAGTTCCCGATGCTTATGTGTAAAATTCTCATCCTCCCATGAGGAATTTTCAGTAGGTAAGTTTTTCCACTTAATGAGATACTCTGGAATTAATCGATTTCGTCACTATCAGGTTTTTGTTTTAGTGATTTCTTCGGGGTCAAATATGTTTTTTCCTTCTTTTTCAAGTTTTAGCAACATTGTTGGAACTAGGAGCTTGTCTCTAATAACCTTCCTTTGGCATGAAACATGGAAAACTAGGTATACTTGGGTAGATACAGGCAACTCCAATTTGCATGCCATAGTACCAATATTTTGCAACACCTTGCAAGGACCATAATACTTGGGTGATAATTTATTATCCTTGTTAGCCTGCTTAAGGGACATTTGTTTGTATGGTTGTAGCCATAAAAATACCCAGTCACCCACATCAAAAATTCTTTCACTATGATGTTTATATGCCTATTGTTTCATTCGATTATGTTCCAGAGTGAGGTTATCCTTTAAGAGTTGGAGAACTTGTTGTTGATGCTCAATGTGAGCTAATTGAGTACCAAGACAAGAAAATAACTCTGTCCAAAAATTTCTAGTGAAAATGGGATCTCTATCACTTACAATAATCTATGGGTTTCCATGCAGCTTTTGAATTATTTCCATAAGTGTAGTAGCAACTTTACTGGATTTATAAGGATGAGATAATGCACAAAAGTGTGCATACTTGGTAATTCTATCAACTACCACCCTGATGACACTCTTTCCTCCCTACTTGGGTAAACCTATTTTAAAATCCATTAAAACCTCCTCCCAATGCTAACCTGGAATGGCTAAAGGTTGTAAAAGACCTAGGGTCTTAATTGTCCTAACTTTATTTTGTTGGCAACAAAAATATTCTGCCAAAACTTATGAATATCATATTTAAGGCCATCCCAAAAAAAAATCCTTCTCAACGCTATGGTAAGTTTTTAAAAATATTAAGTTCCCTCCTAAAGGGGAGGTGTGAAATTCCAAAAGAATATTTTGTTTGAGATGGGAATTCTTACAAATATATAGCGATCTTTGTACCATATTGAATCATTTTTCTAGCTAAATGTATCATATGTATTGGGATATTGCTAAAACTTTTGAATGAGTGTCCACACCTCTTCTTCATTCTTCCAATATTCCCTTGCTTCAATTATCCAATCAGGTTGGATAACAGCAGTGGAACAAAGAAATGCTTCCACATACTCATCCCTTCTTGATAGTGCATTTGCAACAACATTTTGCTTCCCTTTTTTGTAGATGAATTCAAAGTATAACCCAACATCTTTTGACATTTTTCTCTTCTGAAGATAATATTTGTTCCAAAAAGTGTTTAATACTATCATGATCTTTTTTTAACTTGGAGTGTCTTCCCATTAGGTAAGGTTGTCATTGCTTTAGTGCATGTAGTATTGTCAACATTTCCTTCTCATAAATAGGTTTGTGTAAATAATTGCCTTTGATTGGACTCTTTTAAAAAAAAATGGGTCTTCCTTCTTGCATTAAAAAACAAACACCACTTCCATTTCCTGAGGCATCAAATTCCACAATAAAGGTTTTTGTGTAGTTTGACATAGCTAAAGACTGGTACTTCGAACATTTTCCTCTTTAAGAATGTTACAAGGCCCTAGTTTCTTTCGGGAGGCCAAGAAAATGCATCCTTTCTTCGTAATGTTCCTAGAGGTGCTTACTATTTCTCCTATAATTTCTTTAACCAAACTTGCGATAATACCCTATCAACCTAAGAAATCCTTAATATGATTCATGGTTGTGGGGGATTTTTCCCAATTCCATTAATGGCTTAATTTTGTTAGGGTTCTACCTTAACACCTTCATGAGATACAATATGACCCAAATATTCCACCTCTTATACTCCAAAGAAACATTTGGAGGTTTTTACATATAATTGTTTATCCTCCAATAGTTTGAGCACCCTGTCCACATGTTGAACATGATCCTTCCAAGACTTGTTGTAGATCAGTATATCATCAAAAAATACTATCACAAATTTTCTAAGGAAGGGTTTGAAATGGAGTTCATCAAACCTTGAAGTGTGTAAGGTGAATTAGTAAGGCCAAAAGGCATGAGAAAAAATTCATAATGACCCTCATGAGTTCTAAATGTTATTTTCGAAATGTCTTAGGCCTTCATTATAATTTTATGATATCCTGAACAAAGACAACTTGGTGAAGTAAATTTATCCATGTAATTCATCCAACAATTCATCAATGACAAGAATGGGAAACTTATATTTAATAGTGAGCTTGTTGATCTCCCTCTAATCTGGGCACATATACCATGATCCATCCTTCTTGTGCGTCAATACTAATGGAGTAGAGAAAGAATTTTGAATAGGCTTAATTATACTCGCCTTTAGCATTTCTGCAACCATATGTTCAATTTCACTCTTTTGGGCATAGGGATATCTATAAGGCTTGATGTTTGGAGGCATACTTCCTAAAATTAAATGAATAACATGATCATGATCATGATCACTAATATGTGGGAGCCCTTTGGGAGTATAAAATACCTTGGAATGATTGTCCAAAGCATTTTGGATATATGGAGAAATAACTGATTTCGATGTTTGAACCTCTAATGAGCATAATTGTGTAATTACACATCATTGTTATTTCTTTAGAAGCTTTTTCATGATATTAGAGCTAATTATATTTCTTTTTTTCCCTGCAATACCCATTCAAGCAACTTCCTTTCCTTCCCAAAAAAAATTCATGAAAAGTTCTTGAAAATTAAAATCTATCATCCCCAAAGATTGTAACCATTAGAGTCCCTGTACAACATCAACACCACCCATTGGAATGGAAAGCATTGGACTATTCAATACATATTCCCCCATGGTTAGCTTGATATTATGGCACTTTCTAGAGAAATTTATAGTTCCTCCATTTGCAACCATCACTTGACACTCTAGTGTTGGATATAGGAAGAAATTCAATTCCTTGGCTATCTTACAATGAATGAAATTATGGTACTACCTGAATCAATTAGCACTATTACATTTTTCTTCTTGATATATCCTTATATATTGAGAGTTTGAGGAGTGGTAATTCCTACCAATAGTTGGATTCATTTGTTCTTTCTATGAGGTTAGTTCTCAGTGTATATCTTCCTCTTTTGATGTTTCTTGTTCCTTTTCTTCCTCCTCTTCACAATATGTGTAAAATAATTTCTTCTTAGCATAATTATGACCTTAAGTTTATTTTATATCACAAATCTAACAAATCTCATTTTCTCTTTTTTCCTCCAATTGTTGTGGTGTCACCCTTGTAGGTTGTGGAAGTCTAGAAGAAACAACACTTCCATATTTATAGTTGTGAGTGGTATACTTCCTTGTTACCATAATTTGCTTTCGACTTTTCTTGCCACCTTGAATGCCTTCTCCAATGAATCAAGTTCCCAAATGTGAGCCTCATGTTGGATGTTATCCTTTAAATAGCCTATAAAGGCATCAATCCTATGCTCCTATGGAATATCAGTTACCCTGATATTCAATTTTTGGAAGTCCTTAATGTGCTCCGCCATTGAACCCTTTTATTGGAGATTTATCAATTGTTTAAAGAAGGTGTTGATCTTTGTATCCTCATAATGTGCTATCATTTCCTCTATAAAAATTGACCAAGTGAAAAGTGGTTTATGAGAACAAATCCATAGATACCATACAAACTGATTTGGTTCTAAATATAAAGATTGAATGCGTAACTTTTTTGTGTGTTGCACATCATGGAGATCAAAATATTGCTCCATATGTAGTATCCATGTTACCGGATCCTTGCCATCAAACTTCCTCATATTGATATTTGGAATGTTGTGGGTCTTAAAATCAACATTGGAGTCTCAAAAATCATAATTCATATTCATTTTGTCCTCATCATGATTTTCATGGATTACCTTGTCACAATTGGGAAGCCTTTCTCGCAACAACTTTATCAAAACTTCTTTCAATCCTTCCATCTTGACATTCATCATTGCTTCCATGTATACTTTTAAATCGTACTTAAAACCTTTTATTTCTACTTTTAAACCATATATGTCCCATTTTAAGCCATCCATGTCCCCTTTTAGTTCATCTTTGGTTGCTCTTTGTGAGAGAGAAATTTGTTTCACTTGGTCTTGTAATTTTGATATATCATGTTGCAATTCTTCCTCTTCATGCATCATAGTAGAGATTTCTGAAGGATTAATGGGTGTAGAATTATTTTGTTTGGGAGAAATTTTAGAACCAAATAATGATATCTATTTTTCAATATTCCCTTGGAATCACTTCAACTATTTTTCAAACAAAATTTATGCAATTTTTTAAAAAATACACACATTTTTCTTTCTTTTAGGAGCTCTATTTTGAAACGGTTTTAACTCTGTAATCCTAGCTCTCCAAGGTCTGAATTTTTTCTTATTGTATCCCTCTAAGTTTTCTTTCTAATTCCACAAGCTATATTGAGTTTGGATTCTTCAAGGTAAATTTATGCCCAATCTCCCACAATGGCCTAGTTATGGACTAGTTTAGTAGATATAAATTGTATGGAACTCCACGTGTCACTTTTTCAAAATGAAACCCTAAGAATGATACATGAAAAACTACAGTCCATTCGATTTCAGTAATTTTTTACGAAATTCAAATCTGATAATCATAGAGAAAGTTATGATAATTTTCCCTAGGTCACCTATTTGAAACTGAATTCTGGAGCATGCAAAAAACTTGAACTTCTTTGGATCGTATCTTAGAAAATGTAGTGAATGAATATTTTAAATTTCTACACAAATTTCACCAAGATTTTGGTTCCAAATGGTCGAAATTTAAAATTAAGAGGATTTGTAGAAAAAAGTTATATAAAAAATTCAGAGATGACATGCTTGAAGTAGCAGAACCCTAGAATCCAAACCTTTGATACCAAATGTTATTCAACCAACTCACAAAATAGAAGAAAAGATGGATCAATGACTTAAAAATTATCCTGTTTGAGAGGGAAACCTCCTTTACATTACATAAATGAAAAATTCTTAGATGATACAAATGATAAGACCTCCTTGGTATATATACGAGTATAAGGGGTCACAATATAATCAGAGCCTACATAACAATAAATAATGTAAGGGCACAAAAATAACAATAGTGGGCTTCTACGGGGAACAATGATAAAAATTTGGGGGATACATCGACACAATAACAATAGGGAGCTACACTAACAATAACAATAAGATGGATACACTAGTATTATAGGGACAAAACAACCTATTTCAGCTTCACTTCACTTCAACATAAGTCAAGGCAGGCACATTGCATGTGAGTGGTGCCTCCTTTAGGAGGATCAAAGTTACATAAAGAGAGGTTTAATGGCCATTGTTTGGTAGAATTTTTTTGATATTAATCAATAACTCATCATCTCTATCTCTTCTTTACTTCTTTTCTTTCTATATATACTATATGCAAAGTAGGTTATTGCAATCTATTTATTTCGCTACTTCCAATAATGTTTATGAAAGGAAAAGAAAATGTTTTTTAATTTCACTACTTCCACGAATGTTTACAACAGGAAAATAAAATGTTTTCTTTCTCTGAAGATATATTTCAGTAATACTAGTAGGGTTTGAAACTAAGGTAGGATATTATTTGTTTAAAATTTTGAAATAACTTAATGTGATATTGATTATATGTTTAGATAATCAAAACAACTTTTATTTTGGTTAAATATGTACCCTAGGGGACATGACCACAATGATCCTCATTGGTTTGATGATGATGAGTTGTTCATTTCTCCCAAACAAGTCATAAAAATCAATAAGCTTATGGTTAGAACAAACAAAGAACTTGTTTGTTTGATTCGCATTAGAAATAAAAGTCCTGAGATTAAAGATAACATCAACATGTTTAACCAAAATTTTCAAAGATATAAGGTGAAAACCTTATTTTAAAGATATTTTTTTAATGTCATAAGTTCAATTACGAATACTTGTTTTTTAAATTTTACATTATCTAATCAATTTATTTTTTTTTACTTCTTATATAGGATATTTTAGTAGAGATCACACCACAACATACAATGACCATGAGCCAACTTTCAATGGCAGAGAATGTCATACATGAGGATCTTGTACCAGAAAAGGAGCACAACATTCCAACAATGTCGGTTAGTGCACAAGGTAAAGAAAACTCGTAATGTTTTTTTATTGATGAAATACTTGTACTAATAATAAAAAAATATCAATTTATAATTTCTTTCTTGTTACAGTTAATGATCCACCCCTCTTGCAGCAACCTCGACCATGTCATGAGTACACAATAAGGCTATCAAAAATAAAGAAAAATAAATATAAATTATTGTACTAGCTATATCTTTAGAAACATCACATACCATATTATGAAAACATATTTTTGATGATAAATGTTATTGAGATGAAGTATTTTGTGTCTATGATTAATGAATGAATGAATGTTATATGTTTCTTTATGTACATGACCTTGTTTCATATTATGTAAAAATATTTCTTATGATAAAATTTATTGAGATGAAATATTTTTTGGATTTACGAATGAATGGATGAATAAATGAATGAATGAATGTTTTCTATTTGTTTTTTTATGTATCTTAATGTCTTGCTTTCAACTATTTCCTAGTAGATAGACTGTGTACTGGGCAATTGAGAGTGATTTGAGGTGGGGGGAGGGGGGGGGGGGGGGGCGCATGAGAGAATTTAACCTTCACATGGTTGGTCCTGTTCAATAGAGAATAAATTAGGATTTGGATAATCTTGGAGAGAACCACCCTCGATCCAATAGATAAACGATAGATTCAATTTTGACTTCGTTGTTGCTTCGTTAAGTGGGGGGAGGTTTGCTCCAAAATTAAACTACTCCAATAATTTATTATCGAAACTGAGAGGAGATCATTAAGGTATGAATGCACTCATGTATTTTTAATTATTATTTATTCATGCAATTAAATTTAATAATTTTTCAAATTTAATCTAAGTTTGCCCCATTAGTCTCATGAATATGTGTAGGAAAACTAGTATCAATTCAGATGTTTAAGTGGAATAACTATCAGAAGTAAATAACTCAAAATGGTAGCATCACATTTAACATTTAATTTTGTTTATTGTTATTATGCATTTGTTTTATTACCAAATATTGAAAATATGTCCATTTTTCACTTTTTCATTGCACTTGCTTGAACCTATTCCATTATTTCATATACTAAATTGCATAGCTAAGATTTAAATATGAAAACATTGTGAATAAAAAAGTATAGAAAGCAAATTTATATCCCCCTCAAGGGTTCACTTGATAAAGATACAGGAGGCCCTGGATTTGTTGGAATATTCATTAGGGAAACATATTAATTCACCTTTCCTTGTTATGACATTATTTGTGACAATATATTATTCTTCTTTTGCTTATGCTTATGTTATTATCATCAAATCAATGCCAAAAGAAAAACAATGAATATCACATGAACACAAGATATAGCCTTCCAAGTGGCTCTTTAATCCCACTCTAGGCCAACTTTACCTTGTTGGATGACCTATTCTTGGGATCCCTCTAGACACCACCAAACACAAAATAAATTATCTTCTTCTTCATACAAGTTCCCACAAGGGTATTTTACAAAGTGAAAATGACTTTTGACTCACAACAAACCCTAGGAGCATTCAATGGATGCTTGACCTAATGACAAAAAAACTTGAGCATGAAATCCATGCTCCAAAAATAATTTTCTTTTTAATTATTTACATCATTTTCTTTCTCCAAATACGATTTACATCATTACATTAATAAAATGCCAATTATGAAGATCGAAACTAGTTACATTATTCAACACTCCCTCTTAACTAGGGAGGTATTCATAATTTTCCAATTGGTACAAGGACACTACTCCCTTTGAAAATTTCTCATAATAAGAGTTGAATTAATAAGCCAACTATAAGCATCAACATTATGATCAACCAACACTGTCTTTGAGGCCTAAGTAGACAAGCTCTACTTCATTCGAGACCATTATGCTTTGAGGCTTTACGTGTGATACCACACTACCTCTACAGGGGACATACCCCATACAAATGTCGACAAAGTATGTCCTTTTAGGACTATTCTTATCTTGGATTCTTGGCCCTAATCCTCAAAGAATATCGGTTCTCTTGACCCACTCTTATCTTGGATACTTGTCACATCCTGAAAAAGTGTTAGTCCCTTTCCTTTCTTGGATGTTCTATCCTCAAGGAAACCAAAGATTCTTATCCAATCATCTACCATTCTCTCTCCAAGGAATTCACTTAGGCTTGCCGTTGTTAGTGTGAGTCAAGTGCTTGACATATGAAACAGATAATGCACATGTGATGTCCAACTTCACTCCCTCTCATACAGAGAGGATATCCCTATTCTCCTTTTTAACTTGAGAATATATCCTTGCTCTTATTCAAGAAGACTCCTTTAATCCCCCTCAAATCTAGAGGTGATTCCTAACTTCCTTTCTAATTGGGAAGTCATAACCATTTTTTTTGTTTTCCGTGGCTTGAAGGGTTTTGTTGAAAAGTTCTCAATTTGTTTATGAAATAGGGGAACAAGAAGTGACTGAAGGTAGACTTCAATTGCTCTAGGATGTTACTAGTGAATTCAAGCCCAGTGTTCTTACAACATTGATGGGGTCAGTGGCACTAGTAAGACAACTCTCTTGGATGTCTTATATAGAAGAAATACTTGAGGGTACATTGATGGTAATATCTAAATCTTTGGATTTCCCCCAAAAAAAGAAAACATTGCTTGCATTTCAGGTTACTCTGAATAGAATGATATACATTCTCCATAGATTATTATATGGGAATCCTTTTTATATTCAACATTTCTTTGAATTCCAAAAGATGTTGAAAAAGAAACAAAAAATTTAATTCTATAACTATCATTTTGTTTGGTCTATCATCTAATAGTGTTTTCTTTTGACCCGACATCAAATTCTTATGTTACTATCTTGCAAACAAATTTAATTTTCATGTCTTTTTTGATGAGGTCATAGAATCAATGGGGAGTCCTTTGGGAGTATAAAATACATTGGAATGATTTTCCAAGACATTTTGGACATCTGGAAAAATAGATGATTTCAATGTTTGAACCTCTAATGAGCATAATTGTGTAATTACACATCGTTGTTATTTCTTTAGAAGTTTTTTCATTCCATTAGAGCTAATTATCTTTCTTGGTTTCCTTGCAACACCCATTAAAACAACTTCCTTTCCTTCCAAAAAAAATTTCAAGGAAAGTTCTTGAAAATTAAAAGCTATCATCCCCAAAGATTGTAACCATTGGTGTCCTAGTACAACATCAACATCACCCATTGGAATGGAAAGCATTGGACTATTCAATACAAATTCCCCCATGGTTAGCTTGATATTATGGCACTTTCTAGAGAAATTTATAGTTCCTCCATTTGCAACCATCACTTGACACTCTAGTGTTGGATATAGGAAGAAATTCAATTCCTTGGCTATCTTACAATGAATGAAATTATGGGTACTACCTGAATCAATTAGCACTATTACATTTTTCTTCTTGATCTATCCTTATATCTTGAGAGTTTGAGGAGTGGTAATTCCTGCCAATGCATTACAAGATATAGTTGGATTCATTTCTTCTTTCTCTGAGGTTTTTTTTCGGTGTATATCTTCCTCTTTTGTTGTTTCTTGTTCCTTTTCTTCCTCCTCTTCACAATCCATGTAAAATAATTTCTTCTCAGCACACTTATGACCTTAAGTGTTTTTTATATCACAACTCTAACAAAGCTCATTTTCTCTTTCTTCCTCCAATTTGGTGTCACCCTTGTAGGTTGTGGAAGTCTAGAAGAAACAACACTTCCATATTTATAGTTGTGAGTGGTATACTTCCTTGTTCCCATAATTTTCTTTCAACTTTTCTTGCAACCTTGAATGCCTTCTCCAATGAATCAAGTTCCCAAATGTGAGCCTCATGTTGGATGTTATCCTTTAAATAGCCTATGAAGGCGCCAATCCTATGCTCCTATGGAATATTAGTTACCCTGATATTCAATTTTTGGAAGTCCTCAATGTGCTCCACCATTGAACCCTTTTATTGGAGATTTATCAATTGTTTAAAGAAGGTGTTGATATTTGTATCCTCATAATGTGCTATCATTTCCTTCGTGAAAATTGACCAAGTGAAAAGTGGTTTATGAGAAAAAAATACATAGATACCATACAAACAGATTTGGCTCTAAATATAAAGATTGAATTCGTACCTTTTGTGTGTGTTGCACATCATGGAGATAAAAATATTGATCCATATGTAGTATCCATTTACCGGATCCTTGCCATCAAACTTCCTCATATTTATATTTGGAATGGTACGATTCTTAAAATCAACATTGGAGTCTCAAAAATTATAATTCATATTCATTTTGTCCTCATCATGATTTTCCTGGATTACCTTGTCACTGTTGGGAAGCGTTTCTTGCAACAACTTTGTCAAACTTTCTTTCAATCCTTCCGTCTTGACATTCATCATTGCTTCCATGTATACTTTTAAATCGTACTTAAAACCTTTTATTTCTACTTTTAAACCATATATGTCCCATTTTAAGCCATCCATGTCCCCTTTTAGTTCATCTTTGGTTGCTCTTTGTGAGAGAGAAATTTGTTGCACTTGGTCTCGTAATTTTGATATATCATGTTGCAATTCTTCCTCTTCATGCATCATAGTAGATATTTCTAAAGGATTAATGGGTATAGAATTATTTTGTTTGGGAGAAATTTTAGAACCAAATAATGATATCTATTCTTCAATATTCCCTTGGAATCACTTCAAATATTTTTTCAAACAAAATTTATGTAATTTTTTAAAAATACACACATTTTTCTTGCTTTTAGGAGCTCTATTTTGAAACAGTTTTAACTCTATAATTCTAGCTCTCCAAGGTATGATTTTTTTTTTATTGTTGTATCCCTCTAAGTTTCCTTTCTAATTCCACAAGTTATATTGAGATTGGATTCTTCAAGGTAAAATTATGCCCAATCTCCCACAATGGCCTAGTTATGGACTAGCTTAGTAGATATAAATTGTATGGAACTCCACGTGTCACTTTTTCAAAATGAAACCCTAAAAATGATACATGAAAAACTACAGTCCATTCAATTTTAGTAATTTTTTACGAAATTCAAATCCAATGATCATAGAGAAAGTTATGATAATTTTCCCTATGTCACCTATTTGAAATTGAATTCTGGAGCATGCAAAAAACTTGAACTTCTTTGGATCGTATCTTAGAAAATGTAGTGAACGAATATTTTAAATTTCTACACAACTTTCACCAAGATTTTGGTTCCATGTGGTCGAAATTTAAAATTCAGAGGATTCATAGAAAAAAATTTATAGCAAAAATTCAAATATGACATGTTTGAAGTATCAGAACCCTAGAATCCAAAGCTCTGATACCAAATGTTATTCAACCAACTCACAAAACAGAAGAAAAGACAGATCAATGACTTAAAAGTTATCCTCTTTGAGAGGGAAACCTCCTTTACATTACATAGATGAAAAATTCTTAGATGATACAAATGATAAGACCTCCTTGGTATATATAAGAGTATAAGGGGTCACAATATAATCAGAGCCTACATAACAATAAATAATGTAAAGGCACAAAAATAACAATAGTGGGCTTCTATGGGGAACAATGATAAAAATTTGGGGGATACATTGGCACAATAACAATAGGGAGCTACACTAACAATAACAATAAGATGGATACACTAGTATTATAGGGACTGAACAACCTGTTTTAGCTTCACTTCACTTCAACATAAGTCAAGGCAGGCACATTACACGTGAGTGGTGCCTCTTTTAAGAGGATCAAAGTTACAAAAAGAGAGGTTTAATGGCCATTGTTTGGTAGAATTTTTTGATATTAATCAATAACTCATCATCTCTAGCTCTTCTTTACTTCTTTCTTTTCTATATATACTATATGCAAAGTAGGTTATTGCAATCTATTTATTTCACTACTTCCACGAATGTTTACAACAGGAAAATAAAATGTTTTCTTTCGCTGAAGATATATTTCAGTAATACTAGTAAGGTTTGAAACTAAGGTAGGATATTATTTGTTTAAATAATTGAAATAACTTAATTTGATATTGATTATATGTTTAGATAATCAAAACAACTTTTATTTTGGTTAAATATGTACCCTAGGGGACTTGACCACAATTATCCTCATTGGTTTGATGATGATGAGTTGTTCATTTCTCCCAAACAAGTCCTAACAATTAGTAAGCTTATGGTTAGAACAAACAAAGAACTTGTTTGTTTGATTCACATTAGAAATAAAAGTCCTGAGATTAAAGATAACATCAACATGTTTAACCAAACTTTTCAAAGGTATCAGGTGAAAACCATATTTTAAATATATTTTTTTAATGTCATAAGTTCAATTATGAATGCTTGTTTTTTAACTTTTACATTATCTAATCAAAAAAACATTTTACTTCTTATATAGGATATTTTAGCAGAGATCACACCACAACATACGATGATGATGAGCCAACTTTCAATGGCAGAGAATGTCATACATGAGGATCTTGTACCAGAAGAGGAGCACAACATTCCAACAATGTCGGTTAGTGCACGAGGTAAAGAAAACTCTAATGTTTTTTTATTAATGAAATACTTGTACTAATAATAAAAAAAAATATCAATTTATCATTTCTTTCTTGTTACAGTTAATGATCCACCCCTCTTGCAGTAGCCTTGACCATGTCATGAGTACACAATAAGGCTATAAAAAATAAAGAAAAATAAATATAAATTATTGTACTAGCTATATCTTTAGAAAAATCGCGTACCATATTATGAAAACATATTTTTGATGATAGATTTTATTGAGATGAAGTATTTTGTGTCTATGATTAATGAATGAATGTTATATGTTTCTTTATGTACATAACCTTGTTTCATATTATGTAAAAATATTTCTTATGATAAAATTTATTGACATGAAATATTTTTGGGATTTATGAATGAATGGATGAATAAATGAATGAATGAATGAATGTAAACTATTTGTTTTTTATGTATCGTAATGTCTTGTTTTCAAATATTTCCTAGTAGATAGATTGTGTACTGGGCAATTGAGAGTGATGTGAGGGGGTGGGGGGGAGGGGTGGTGGGGAGGGTTCATGAGATATTTAACCTTCACATGGTTGGTCTTGTCCAGTAGAGAATAAATTAGGATTTGGATAATCTTGAGAGAAAACCACCCTTGATCCAATAGACAAATGACAGATTCAATTTTGACTTCATTGTTGCTTCGTTAAGTGGAGGGAGGTTTGCTCCAAGATTAAACTACTCCAATAATTTATTATTGAAACTGAGAGGAGATCATTAAGGTGTGAATGCACTCATGTCTTTTTAATTATTATTTATTCATTCAATTAAATTTAATATTTTTTCAAATTTAATCTAAGTTTTCCCCATTGGTCTCATGAATATGTGTAGGAAAACTAGTATCAATTCAGATGTTTAAGTGGAATAACTATTAGAAGAAAATAACTCAAAATGGTAACATCACATTTAACATTCAATTTTGTTTATTGTTATTAGGCATTTGTTTTGTTACCAAATATTGAAAATATGTCCATTTTTTCACTTTTTCATTGCACTTGCTTGAACCTATTCCATTATTTCATATACTATATTACATAGCTAAGATTTAAAAATGAAAACATTGTGAATAAAAAAGTATAGAAAACAAATTTATATCCCCCCTCAAGGGATCACTTGATAAAGATACAGGAGGCCTTGTATTTGTTGGAATATTCGTTAGGGAAACATATTAACTCACCTTTCCATGTTATGACATTATTCATGACAATATATTATTCTTCTTTTGCTTATTCTTATGTTATTATAATCAAATCAATGCCAAAAGAAAAACAATGAAGATCACATGAACACAAGATATTGCCTTCCAAGTGGCTCTTTAATCACTCTAGCCGACTTTAACTTGTTGTATGACCTATTCTTGGGATCCCTCTCGACATTACCAAATACAAAATAAATTATATTCTTCTTGATACAAGTTCCCACAAGGGTATTTTATAAAGTGAAAATGACTTTTGACTCACGAAAAACCCTAGGAGCATTCAATGGATGCTTGACCTAATGAAAAAATGACTTGAGCATGAAATCCATGCTCCAAAAATAATTTTCTTTTTAATTATTTGCATCATTTTCTTTCTCCAAATACAATTTACATCATTACATCAGTCAAATGCCAATTGTGAAAATTGAAACTAGTTACATTCTTCGAAACTCCCTCTTAACTAAGGAGGTATTCATAATTTTCCAACTAGTACAAAGACACTACTCCCTTTGAAAATTTCTCATAATAAGAGTCGAATTGATAAGACAACTATAAGCATCAACATTATGATCAACCAACATTGTCTTTGAGGCCTAAGTAGACAAGCTCTACTTCATTCGAGACCATTATGCTTTGAGGCTTTACGTGTGATACCACACTACCTCTACAAGGCACATACCCCATACAAATTTCCACAAAGTATGTCCTTTTAGGACTATTCTTACCTTGGATTCTTGACCCTGAATCCTCAAAGAATATCGGTTCTCTTGACCCACTCTTATCTTGGATACTTGTCACATCCTGAGAAAGTGTTAGTCCCTTTCCTTTCTTAGATGTTCTATCCTCAAGGAAACCAAAGATTCTTATCCAATCATTTAACATTCTCTCTCCAAGGAATTCACTTAGACTTACAGTTGTTAGTCCAGGTCAAGTGCTTGACATATGAAGCAGAGAATGCACATGTGATATCCAACTTCACTCCCTCTCATCTAGAGAGGATATCCCTATTCTCCTTTTTAACTTGAGAATATATCCTTTCTCTTATTCAAGGAGACTCCTTTAATCCCCCTCAAATCTAGAGGTGATTCCTAACTTCCTTTCTAATTGGGAAGTCATAACCATTGTTTTTGTTTTCTGTGGCTTGAAGTGTTTTGTTGACAAGTTCTCAATTTGTTTACGAAATAGGGGAACAAGAAGTGACTGAAGGTAGACTTCAATTGCTCTAGGATGTTACTAGGGAATTCAAGCCCAGAGTTCTTACAACATTTATGGGGTCAGTGGAACTAGTAAGATAACTCTCTTGGATGTCTTATCTAGAAGAAATACTTGAGGGTACATTGATGGCAATATCTGAATCTTTGGATTTCCCAAAAAACAAGAAAAAATTGCTTGCATTTCAGGTTACTCTGAATAGAATGATATATATTCTACATAGATTATTATATGGGAATCCTTGTTATATTCAACATTTCTTTGACTTCCAAAATATTTTGACAAAGAAACAAAAAAATTAATTCTACAACTATCATTTTGTCTGGTCTATCATCTAATAGTGTTTTCTTTTGACTTGACATCAAATTTTTATGTTACTAACTTGCAAACAAATTTAATTTTTAGGTATTTTTTGATGAGGTCATAGAATTAATGGAATTAGACAATTTAATGGATGCACTAATAGGCCTACCTGGTATAATGAAATTGTCGGATGAACAAAGGAAAAGGTTATCAATAGTTGTGGAGCTTGCTGCAAATCCTTCTATAATTTTCGAGCATGAACCAACATTTGGTTTGGATGATAGAGCCACTGAAATTGTGATGCAACCTTTTATAATACATTATATATTGGAAGGACTATTGTCTCTACCATTCATCATCCTAGAATTGATATATTTAAAGCCTTTGATGAGGTAAACCAAGGTTGGATAATAAGATAACTCAATTTCATTTGTTTGAGAGATTGGTGTTAATTTCTATCTTACCATGATGTATTTCGTATTGTTGATGAAAAATGGAGAGAAAGTCATTTTCTTTGGGCCACTAGGCCAAAATTCTCACAAGGTCATTAAATACATTGAGGTAAAAACTCGACAGCTTCTTACAGTTAATACATAAGGAACAATTTTGAATGGATCACCTCTAATTTAAAGTACGAATATAAGTCAAATTTTTATATCTTTATCATGACAACTGCGGACTATTCCAAGGGTGCCAAAGATTAAAGATAAATACAACCCAACTACATGGATGTTGTAATTTACTTATGTTGTTGCTAAACATGTTTTGGAGATATATTTTGCAGAGAATTACAAGAACTCTTCGATTTGATAAGTAAAAACATTGATATTTTCCCACTAGAATCCTTATGCTTATAATAGCTAGCATTAAAATAAGTCTACAAGATAAAATATATCATGTTCAAACTCACATTCTAACAATCATCCCTTTTTTTGCAATAAAGGAAGAACAAGGCATTGGTGAGATCAACACTCCATCTCCAAAAGTAAAATATCTTTACTTTGCAACCCAATACTCACAATCATTCTTTGCAAGGTTCAATGTGTGTTCTTGGAAGAAAGGGTGGACTTACTGGTGATGTCCTAATTATAACATTATTAGATTCACCTTCACATTTGTCTATGCTATGGTCATTGGAACAATATTTTGGAAGGTTGGCACAAAAGAGTGTATACCTAAGATATAACTATGCAAGAAATATTACTTTTCAAAACATTTTGTTGTTTGGATTGTCTAACAACAAAAATGTTTGGTTCTGCTATTTTGTATGGTAAAGGTTCATCTTCTAAGCTATGAAGAAAGAGCTTGAGTAAATATACGATATTAGGGACAACATCATTGATCTTTTGATTATTCTAAGGGCCTTCTATGGACTAGTTACATTATTAGAGCCTACCAAGTGTTCAACTATACAACATGTGCTTGCAATAGAGAGAACTATGTTCTACAAAGAAAGGCTGCAAGATTATACTATTCTTTGCCTTATGCTTTGGCTCAAGTTAGTACTATATCATTGTTTCATTTATTATTGACCCTAACTATCCACATTCAAACTCTACACATTTCAAGGATTGGAAAATAATGCAAATATTAGTGCTATGTCATTTCTAATTCAAAATAAATATTTGGGGTCAATATCCTTGGGTTAATATGTCAACATCTTTGGAAAATAACTCATATTATAATTGCACTATATTTCCAATAAGGATTTATTTTGATGTTTTAAAATCAAACTCTCCATGACAATGGGTAATCCTTTCTAAAACACCATGTATGGGTACACTAGGGCACAATCCCACTCTTGAAATTTCCACTTGCCATTAGTTTTAAATATTATCATGAGTTATATGTTTTAATAATTTAAAAGAAAAGTAATACAAACACCACCTATTTTACAAGTTATTGATATACCTAAAGTTGAGAATTAGATGATGAATGACGAAAGAAGTCTCCACCTTAGCAAGTTCATATCCTGGACAATGCCTTGGACCTCCAACAAAAGGAATAGATTGTTTTGCACCTGATATCTGCAAAATAATATATATGGTTTCTTTCTACCATCCTTCAATAATATACTTTTTTGAATAAAAATGCATATAAACCTAAAATTTCAAACCCGCCATCTCCAAGGGTTTAATTCTAAGGAATCTTTATAAAGATATTCATCTTCTTACTCCATTCTTATCTTCTATAACCTTCTCTTTCAAAATGAAGAATTTTTTCCTAGTTGTGACACTCATTGCCTTGTATTCTTTGCTCCACCTAATTCCTAGGGATAAGATGGCCACTTTGCTTATGGTTTCAGGACTTATATAGATGGTAAACCCTATGACAACAATAGTGGTACTATCTTCCTCTTGATAATGTAATGCCATGGAAAATTCATGAGAAAGATCATCATCATACCCCTTTAACAACTCAAAGAAACCCAACCATTGGTGTCTTATGAATATGTCCACTACAGGAGGGTTTTGGTGAATTCTCTTAGTGTCTAAGGGTTATCTTCTGTTAAATCCCCACCCCCTATTTCTTATATTGTTCATCCTTGGTGCTATTTAGGCGTGGAATTAAAAAAATAATAGTAATCTTTGTGGTCAAACAATGTTAAATTTCTTGGCAACAGTGATGGAGAAGGGTGTTAGAATTGATATCAACCAAACTACTTTTCTCTTCTTCTAACCATAGAAATTTCCAACAAGAACTCCTACTGCTTAATTGACTATTATAGGCTATCAATTTCAATAATACTTCTAATGCAAATGGATGTAAAAATAAGGATTAAGGGTCTCACTTCTTTCCAAAACAATTATGTGTGTGCATGATGGGTTTTAAACAATTTCGAGCCACTGTGGCTCCTTTTTCACCTTCCAATTCTCCTATACCTCCTTCTCAACCCTACTGTAGCATCTCAGGCCTGTCTATATTTTCCTCCTGTAGCACTTGCAAACAGGGTTCGAAACTTCTTAGCGTCATCCTAGGTGGTCTGATACAATAGGTCGTCCTTCCTCCACCAACTTTTGGAATGATTGATGGTGAAAATGAATTCAAGCCCAATACATAATATTCTCTTTGGGGTAAAATATTGGACTAGTTCTCTAGTGACATGGCATTAACACGAGTTTACTTTTTTAGATCATTGTCCCCACTCCTTGTAATTATTTCTATCTCCTCGTTATTATCACCCCACTCTTCGAGGACACCACGTCACTTTGAGTTGACATATCCACATTGCATGGGTGACTTAACATAAAATTAAGTGTACTAGTCAAGGGTGGCCAATTTCACTGGCCACCTCTAGCCTATTAAAATACATCACTCGACCATCACACCTTTGAGTCATTTTATCCATAGGGAAGAGGTGAGGGTTTCTATACTTGAGCCTACTTGTGGATCGGATTTTAGACAATAGTTGCATGCTAGAGTTGGTCCATATAACATCATGATCAAGGGAGTTGACTCGTTTACTTGTTTCATGTGCATATCTTCATAACTTGATGATACCTTGATTGATTACTTTGTTGTGTGTGTTCAGGTGCCCCTATGATGTCCAAGATTCTAATCCTAGTGGGATGCCTTCTTGAGGATTATGTTTCCCTTCTTGGTTGTAGACAAGGCTCCATCATTCCCTCTGTGGGTGGAAAAAAAAATATTAGGCATTTCTATTGTGACTATGCAGGTTGCTAAGGGAGGAGTTTTCTTCTTGTAGCAGTCTTTTGATTCTCCCTTGAAGTATTTAGTTTTCATGATGGTGTTGAGGGAGATGATGAAAACCCATGAGGACAGGGTTAGAGTCATGAGGAAGTAGTTCAGACATTGGAGAAATAGAAAATGATGGCTTTTGTGTTTTTTTATATGTAGGAGAAAGTTGAAATTTTGAGCAATTGTTAGTGAAATGGAGTGGATGAGTTATGGATGGATGATGAGTAAATCATTGGAGAACCCCCTTTATCATTTCCTAGAGGGTCGATGGATTTTTGGGCCATTCTTCTCATTATATCTCCCTCATGTAGCTTCACAAACTCCTCCAGTAGCATTACAGGACCTCCTGTAGCAATACAAGTCCTTTGTGTGGCATCATAGCGAGGAGGTGAAATTCAAATTTCTTATTGATTGGATGGTGGAGAGAGATGGTTATATGAGTGGAGAGTATGGATATTAGGTGTATGGATGGAATAATGGATGAGAACTTGTAGGTTCTTTCCTGTAGCCATAAAACCTGCCAACTATGTTCAACCCTGAAAAAGAAGAGAAAGTTTAGCGGGAATGGTGTAAGCTTCTTCCTTGTGTTCCTCTTTTCTCTTTTTTATTTCTTTTGAGACAATCAAGATGCCTCTATGGAGGTTTTCAACCTGCATGCCTACCCTAGGTGTCTCAGAGGAGGTTTTCACCTAGGGACCTTTATTTTTTTTCTTCTCTTTTTTTGCTCCTGGGCTACATCATAGAGTTTTCAACCCTGGAGTTGGCCTCAGATGCCTCATAGAGGTTTTAATATAGAACTTTTTAGTATTCTTTTTTTATTTGTTCAAATTTATAGGAATTTTGTGGAATGGAAGTTATGAAACTCCTAATCAAATTTAATTATTTGTTGATTGAACTGATAAATTCTTCCTTGTACATAGGTCTTCTATATAGATTCAACTTATAACCATTTACAGGTAAGGGAATACCTTCCTCATAAATGGTCCTAATATGGACATATCCATTTCCATGACACTTTTCTACTAGGTATGGAGTCAACCATCTAGTCATTAGCTTCCCTTCAAAATATTTGAACCTAGAATCATATAACAGGGTCCAATATCCTTCTTGAAAATTCTTTTACCTGATATGATTTTCATGTCAAAAATTTCTTTGTTGTTGTATGAATTTAGTGTGTAGGAGAGCTTGCATCCTGAACTCATCTAAGCCATTAAGTTGGAGCAACCTTTCTTGTTGTGTTGTAGTGAAATCTAAGTCCAATTGAGTTGCCATCCTCAAAGTGTTATATTCAAACCCTATATAAAGAAAACACTTCTTCCCATAAACCAAGTCATATGGAGTGAAACTAGTGGTGGTTTTCCAAGTGGTATTGTAATCCCAAGTGACCTCTACTAGTATTTCTACCCAATATTTACTATTGCCACTAACAACCTTGGTGAGGATGCTCTCACAAGCTCTATTTGTGACCTCTACTTGCCCATTTTCTTGAGGGTGATAGATAGTTGATGTCTTGTTCTTGATATGGTGTTGTCTCATGAGATCTTCAATCATATTTGATGTGAATTGTGCTCCTTGATCGGTGACTACCTCCCTTGGATACCCAAACTTGTAGAAAATGTTTTCTCTTAAACACCGAGCCATTTTCTTCTCAGTTGTTTCTTTTACTTCCTTTGTCTCATCCCACTTTGTTAAGTAATCAGTGCACATAATGGTGTACCTCTTCTATCTTGATTGTGGACCAATTGGCCCAATAAAATCCATTCCCCACTTGCTAAATGGATCTCAGGCTACTTGAGGTTGTTGGGGAATTTCATATCTAGGTGTGGTTTTTCCCATACATTGGCATTGATCACATCTAGTGGTGTATCTCCTTGCATCTTGATGTAAAGAGGCCAATATTAACCAAACTGTAAAACTTTAAAGGTTGTCCTCTTATCAACAAAATTATCCCCACAAG
Organism: Pinus taeda; assembly: GCA_000404065.3. Classification (NCBI taxonomy): domain Eukaryota; kingdom Viridiplantae; phylum Streptophyta; class Pinopsida; order Pinales; family Pinaceae; genus Pinus; species Pinus taeda. The sequence continues at coordinate 43,467 of APFE030942717.1, forward strand.
GTCCATCATGACATCCTGAGAGGATCTCAAATACCTCTTCTTCTCTTACACATTCAGGTGCCAATATGAAAATATTTCCCCCAATCAAGGTGAAAGGAGTGATTTTACTTACAATCTTTCTTCTTTCTAGATGATAGATTAGGAGGGAACCTCCCAGCAACCAAGTAGATGGCTTTGTCAACAAACCAAGGAGAAAGCACCGAGATGGAAAATAGGTGTTCATATGGAAGTTGATCATCCACCATCTCCTCATTACTTGTAGGAAAGGTTAGTCTGGACAAGAAATCTACAACCACATTTTCTTTCCCTGGTTTGTCAATAATAGTCAAATCAAATTATTGTAACAATAACAACCATCTAATTATCCTGGAATTGACATTAGGCTTATTCATTAAATATTTAATGGCTTCATGATCAGTATGAACAAAATTTTGATACCCAGTGATATAGTGCCTTAATTTGTTTAAATAATGTACTACAACTAAGAGTTCTTTTTCAGTGATAGTGTAATTCAACTCATCTTTAGACAAATTCTTACTAATTAAATAGATGGCATAAGGAAATTTATCTTCTATTTTTCCTAAGGATGCCCCCACAGATTTATTTGATGCATCAATATGGATATGGAAAGGAAATGCCTAGTTGGGACCCCTAAGGATGGGTGTAGTGGTCAGCTTTTCTTTCAACACTTCAAGGGGCTCTTGAAAGTTGCTTATCCAACAAAAATCTGAATCCTTGGCCAATAATCCAAACAAAGGGGAAGCCACTTTAGTAAAGTCATTGATTAATCTCCTATAATACCTAGCTAATCCCAAGAAACTCCCGACATCTCCTTTTTTGAGTGGTAGGGATCCTTTTGATGATGGAAATCTTGTTTGGGTCAACCTGTATCCCTTCCTTGGATATGGAATGACCAAGGATAGTCCCTCCATTCATCAAGAATTCCCATTTCTCTGGTATCAATGAGATATTCATTTCAATACATTTCTTCAAGACCTTACATAGATTAGAGAGAGATTCATGGAAGTCACATCCATAAAGAGTGAAAGAATTCATGTATATTTCAATAGAGTCATGTAAAAGTTCAATAAAAATACTCAGAACTTCCCTCTGCAAGGTAGCAAGGGCATTGCATAGACCAAATGGAAGAAATATATAGGCAAAGGTACCCCAAGCACATGTAAATGTGGTCTTATCTTGGTCTTCAGGGCTGATATGGATTTGGTTGTATCCACTAAAGCCATCCAAGAAGGAGAAGAATTGGGTTCATCCTTCTTTGGGGTTAGTGCACATGATTGCATCCCTCCTTGATGTAAATATGATGAGTATGAAATGAGGGATGCATGCATTTTATTTCCTTATACTTCCAAGAAAAATCATCCAAGTGTTGCCTCAACACATTACACAATTGTTCTTCTTGTTTGACCGAGAGAGAGGGGTTGATCTTAAAAGTTATGGATGGGCAAAACTATATAATATTGACATGTTCTGGACTTGAGTCAACAGGGCATAAGTCAGACCAAGGACTACTCCCAGATTATTTCATCAACTCATCAATTGGTATGGGAGTGGGAGGTTGGTTCTAAAGGATATGGTCAATTAGGTCATATTCACTAGGTTCCCCCCTCCTATAACAATATCTAGAGTGAATATTGGGTAGTGGGTTGTGTGATACAATTCATCCTCTTCCTCATCTTCTAACCATAAGGGTAAGTCATTTTCAATAGAAGGTTTAGCAAGAGGATACAATACTAGTTGTTTTGTTAAGTGTTCAATATTAATAGTCATGTTCCGAGCCCTACAAACAATGTAGGCATTAGTAGTGGCCAACCACGGTCTTCCTAGGATGAGAGGATATTCATTAAACTTGATTTTGGGTTGGAGACCCAGGAAATCATTACGATACACCCAAGAGTCAATGAAGACCATAACATCATCAACAATTCCCCCCTAATATACTATGGATCTGTCTGCAAGTTGTAGCATTATGGTGGTCTTCCTCAAAGCCCTTTCGGGACTTAGCTTTAGCATGGTTTCCTTAGTCATCACATTTATTGCAGCCCCAAGATTAAGCAAGGTATTAGTGACTATAATTCCATCAATGTGTACATCAACTACCGAGCTTCCAAAGTCTAGATATTTTGGGAAGATCACCTTCCCAAGCATCTGATCAGATAGTTTCGCAACAACATTGATGGTGGGGGTGTCTCTTTTTCTTCTCCCATGATTTTTCAAAAAAATTTCCTTGATAATATTATTATATATGGGAACATATTTAATTTCCTGGAGAAGGGTTATCTTAACACACTAATTATTCAATTCTCCTAAAGGTTAAATATCTTCTAGGTGGGTTGGCTAGGGTGGATCATCCTCTCAAGAAAGGGAAGTTGATTGAATTGAGGAGCACTCTCTTCCTTCTCTTCTTCAAGCTCTTCAGGTGGAGAATGTGGGTGATTATCTGGGAGAAATCTCCTAGACCAAAGGTTGATTTCCTCAATTTCCACAACATAAGCAGGATAGGATGTCTCTCCATTGTAGACATGTTGTTCTTGCTTGTTTTTCGGGTTTGGATTGGGTTGAGTAGGCATTTGAGGTTTCTAAGGTGGAGTAGGATGAGTTATCTATGGTTGAGGTTGGGTTGGAGTAAGTAAAGTAGGAGGTTGGTTGACTTGAGGCCTCCACCTTTGTTATGGGTTTCCCTATTGAGAATATTGGGGTGGATATAAGTGAAAAGGATGGTTAACAAGTTGAGGAGGATATGGAGGAGCATACTACCAAGAAGGAGGTGTGGACCCTGATGGATGAGTGGAAGAGTATCAAGGTTGAAAAGGTGCATTCTAATTTGGATTTTAATAAGAGTAATGTGCACCTTGCATGCCCTGTTGATATGACCGAGGTCCTTGAGGCATTCTTTGATTAATGAAGCAAATTTTCTGTGACCCAACTTATGCCCCTTGGTATATAGCTTTTAGGCTTGGAAACGTGGGACATTTTTCTATTGCATGATTTTATTCACATACTAGGCAAACTTCTATGACATTCAATGGGCATTCACTCCTAGAATGTCTTTTGGTGCATCTAGGGTAGAAAATAATTGTTGTCCTCTCTACTTCCACCTGCTTTCTTTTGATTTTCATGGTATCCATTTGCAATGCAAAGGTATGCAACATTTCACGCTTTAAATCCTCCAACATTTTCCCTTTATCATTCTTGATGGATGTTTTGGAGGGAGAGGAACTAACCAAGCCATGACTAGCCCTGCCCTTCATCCTAGTAGCCCTAGAGTGATTCTTGAATACGGTTTTGATGTCATCATAAGATAATTAATAGATATCTCCTCCAAAAAACATGTTGAAGGTTTCCAACATATCCTCCCCAATCCCTCAGAGAAGAACTAACTGAGTGACTCAGGATGAAGGGTACAGTTGGCCCTCCTATAACTGAGTTGAAATCTCTCCTCATAGTCCTCTAGGGATTCATTAAATCCAAGAGTCATCCTAAATATATCTTCCTTGGTTTCTTTGGACCTAAAGTAGAGCTTCTACTTTTTATTGAAGGAATGTTGCATTTGTGCCTAGGTAGGGTTGCTACCCCCAAGAAGACCCATAAACCAGCACAAAGATACATCTTTAAGGGTAGAGGGGAATAACTTCAACTTATTATCATCAGAAGCATAATCATCGATCATAGAAACAACAAAAAATTCAAAAATGAAGGTGTCAAGATCCTCAAAGGTCAATCCATGGAAGTGTGGAAGGGAAGTAGGGATTATACACTTCATTCTAGCCTCTCCATTGGTTTCTCTGATGGGGAAAACCTCACTGTCCCTATTTTCAGCCATAGTTTGGGTAGGTGAAGTGGGTTCTTCTTCTTCCCCAATAGGCTCTTAAAACATTTCTAGTTTCTCACCTAGAGGGTCTCCTAACTCCACTGCAGCCAGAGAGGGAAGTTTACAATCATTGAAGAAGAGTGATGGTTGACTGCTTGAGGGTGTGGGGGTTTTTGGTAAGACTTTTCCTTAATTATCCCTACTCCTATGAGGCACGAAATAATTCTTTTTTATTTTTCACTTTTTCAAAAAAAGAATGAAAAATAGAAAATAGTCCTCAAGTAGAAACAACATATACTTAGATACCTCCCCGACAATGGTGCCAAAATGTGGTGAGCCCTGGTATTTCACCAAGAATGTTGCAACTCCCAAGGGGTCGTCAACTCAAATTATCAACCGAGGGTTCATATAAAATTAGACGTGACAGTGCTATATGCACAGTAGGTTGGATTCTACTCATGCCACCCTCAATCATGACATTAGATCAAAGTGCTTAGAGACCATTCCTCCTACTCAACTATAGTGAAAGCTTGCTGATGAAAGTATAATTGAAAACTAATTCTAGCTATGAAAGTGGAAATGCCATTTTCTCAACCTGTAGATGCTAATTAATCATTTCATGAAAGGACAAGGGATATTATACTTATAGAAAGAAAGCTACTCTATCTTGCATAATCCATAAAACTAGCAACATAATTGCATGTATCACCTACCTATTTCACACCTGCTTGAAAATCATAAAGCTAACTTGCATCATACTTTTGATTGAAAAAAACTAATTCTACTTTGTTTTGCAGTCAGGAAAAGGAATGGTTCGAGTGGTCTAGGAGCTTCCCTTGATCATAAAATCACAAATTGGGGTTGGGGTCATTTTTCATCTTTATTGAGCTAAGGTTGAAGTGGGGATCAAAACTGGTGAAAAAAGGTGGTGCTACTGGCTTGCTATAAGTGAAGCTACAGGATGGGTTCTGAGAGGCTTTTTAGGGTGAAAATGATGTCTTGATGGCATGAAGAGGTGGATGGAGGTTAGAGAAAATGAAGGAAATTTGGGTTGAGCCCCCTAACCAATCCCAACTACTCTCATAGGTATGCCTTGCACCAGGATTAATGCTCACGGTGTCCTAAGTTTACTAGGTAGAGTGACTATGGAAATGATGTTTTGGGGAAAAATTGAGGGATGAAGAGAGAAGATGGAGGAGTCCAAGATGGAGGTGGAAGGGGTACACTCCCTTGTATATCAACACAACCCTGAAACTAGCCACATGTATACATCCATATATCATTAATAAAGTGATATAAATTATGATGGAAAAGATGAGTTGAATTTAAATAACATATTTTTTATGCCATGTCACCACTCTAATCACTAAAATTACTTCTAAACTATAGAAAGAAAATGTGAATAAGAACAACTAACATTCATATATTTCTAAGAAATCATAAACACAATATTTTTGGACTAGGATTTTGAATCATTCATACCATTCTCCCACAAAAGAGGTGATGTAGAAGCTTGCAATCATAAGTTTTTATAGCTTAACCTCTTCTAAAATGAAAGAAAGCTATGAAATTCTTGGAATCAAGAGAAGAAAAAACAAGTACAAAAGAGGGAACAAAGCCTCTGGGTTGGGCCCAAACCCAAGGGTCTCAACCCTCTAAAACTAATTCAGATGCATCATGATAACCAACTTCTCATTATCATAAATTAGGAGCCTCATACATCACATAAAGTTCAAAATGACAATGTCAAGTTCTGAGCTCAATAGCTACACCTAGCTAAATCAAAACTTTAAATCCTAATGAAATTTTCATCTTTTTTATTTAGACAAAAGGGTAGCTGATAGCAGCTCCCCTGAAAATAGAAGCGATTCCCTCCTTGATCTCAGAAATGGTGGATCTGGTGCCTCTTGAGCTTCACTTGTACTCGGAGTTACTCGGCTGCCAATGAATTTGAATTGGTGAGAGAGGATGTTGTGATCCCAAGCAGAGTTAGGGAGTTAAGCAGGTGGAAAAACCCCATAAATTCTCTCTTGGTTATCTCCTTCAAGAGCTTGCATAGTACTTTCCTAAAAAATGCTTCTTTTTCCTGTAATTAAACCACATTAGGCCACATACTGTGACAAACACCTTTTACTCTTCTTACTAAGCATAATATAACGAAAAATGTGAATTAATGTGCGAAAAGGATAGTTTTAAGGCTATAGGATGGCATGATGGTCTTCAAAATATACTTATTGATGGGACTCATCACCTTTGACTAATACTGAAAGGTGTTCCAACACTTGTTTATGGCTTCCAAGTGACACCAGAACTTTGTAGTGTTTATACTACAATGTGATTCGCATAATGTAAGAACCAATCACTAAACAAAAGGTTTTTTCCCAACTCTATTGTAAGAAGATAATACATTGGAGAAGATGATTATGTGATTTTTTCTACTACACTTTTCGAACATGATGCAAGATATGTTGTAGTTTTCAGAGGGACATATTTGAAGCTATTTGTTGAAAAGTATAGACTATTGTTGTTGTTGATGTTGCAAGTTTTTTTCTTCTCTGTAATGAATATGTTGTGGGTTGTGGTAGATAATGAAGTAGTTTAATTTCGATAGATTATGGTTGAAATCGCAAGGTTGTTTAGGAGGAACAAAAATACCCTATTTTTTGCAATGTCGATGTAATCTTTTCCTGATCACATTTTCTTGGATTACTACCATAGGTCATTCAAATATCCTTTCATTTTCATTAAATGATTTGTGCTTAGTCCTTGAAATTTTAATCCTTCAAGTGCCTTTTATTTTTTATCTTCTTCCATCTACAAAAAAATTATATTCATATTAAATCTGCTATCTTTAGTGCTAAAAGATTTTATGCATATTTGTAGTGGTCCTTCCTGAATCAACAAAAACATCATTTCTTTGTTTTTTCGTAGATCAATGTTACATGTGGATGTATTCCCAAGAGTAGGGGTTGTGCTCTCTACTCTCCTAGGATGTGGGTACTCCAGGGGGGGTTCCTTCTTGGAGGACACAAATGGATGTAGTAGGGAAAATCCACTTCAAAAAGCACGATGTTCCCACACTCCATTTTGACCAATGTTTACCATTTTTAGGGGAAAAAAGACTAGTAAAATAAAAAATGAAATGAATGAAATATTAGTGCATATAGAGAGGAGACACATGATTAGGCACAACTAATAGGATATTGTGCCATTGAATATTATAGATGTTTAACCTTTTAGTAGATCTTTCCCATCTTATCAATCCTATTTTTTTGCATTTTATATTCTCCAACTAATGTGTTAATGAAAATCGATGCTTTCTAGCATAGTCAATGGTCACTAATTTGATGGATCCTAAAGTATTAAAATGTGTTTCTTTTGTCTTTGGTATTGAATCCATGATTGGGAGAACCATGAAAATTTCTAACTGTTAAACTTTATGTGGTCCCTCTCATCCTTGATCGTGTAGCATATAGATGTCCCCTGATAAAGTCTGTAATGTTTATGAATTATTGTTGCAAGTATTTTTGTCGTTCAACTAATATATTCCCTAAAACTGAAATGCATGTTGTCTGAAAGAGCTAAGATATAGTAATGTGACTTTTCTAATCTACTAAATATTTTCCAAAGAGCATGTCTAACTTTTGAGAGCCTCTTTGTGCAATTGTTAACATTGAGTGGGAAGCAACCAAATTATATTTCCTTGGAATATTTCTTGTAAACCTGTAATTGTGTCCTCATGATGTTAAAACTACACTAAATGGGTCACTAATGTGGTGGAACAATTGGAGTAAAATAAATATGTATCTGGCAACCTTAATGGGTGACAATGTTCCTGGAATATCAGAAATGTTGATGTCATCATAGTTTAATTTATTTGATTCATTAATATCCATTAATCAGGGAAAATTTTAGGGCTAATATTTGCCCATGGGCTAATTTTTTTATACTTTTTCCAAAAAAAAGATTCGCTAATTTCCATTTTTTTGTAAAAATGATTCGCCCAAATTTTATATAATGAAATTATTTTACCCTAAAAATTGCCAAAAAATTATATCTAGACTATATAAAAATATTATAAATTTGAATATTTTTACAAAAATATCTCCAAACATTTTATAGATTTCATATTATGGACTAGTGGGATTCACCAAGGTTTCTAATCTTTAAGATAAATTTTCATCCTTGAAATTTTCCTTACCATTAATGTCAATGAAATAGAAACCAATGAGTCACTTCCTTGCAAATCATTGATCGAGAAATAGGGACTTGTGTAATTAAAAATGCAAGCACTGGTTCATTGAAAAATTATAATATTCCACATTAATCCTCATTCCTTGTACTTTACATTCCTCAATTGATGTGTCAAGGAAAATTAATGCTTATTAGCTGTTAGCGCTCAAATCTACCTTAGGCTGAAATAAGGTAAGACTCAAGGCTACATCAAACCACGCTCAACCTCGTAGCTAGCCCTATGAGGACAGGAGAGGGCTCTCTCCGGGTCAATCTCGACAAAAGGTAATCAATGAGGCTCAAGATGACTAAATTGGTAATTGATTTTAGGCTAGGTATGAAGTATAAGGAGTTTGAAATTGATTTTTTGGAGTTTTGTTGAATCTAAGGGAAAGGCAATTTTGGGTGCGGGGACGAGACACAGTTTTTGCAGAGGTCTACTTGGGGCAAGGTAGGCGATTGTATTGATGCCTTTAAAGAGAATGAATGGCTACATATGACTGGTGAGAAGTTAAGGAGAGCAAGAAACTTTCAAAGATTCTCCATAAACAGATGAAAACATGAAAAATCAAACAAACTTAAAGGCAGAGCATAACAAATTATGGATTCTACCTTAACACTTCATTTGTTCAATTGCAGAAGATAAAAGAAGGAAAATGATACACATAAACAACTTACAAATACTGAAAGAAGCACACCATCAATAAACAAAGCCACAATAATCCCAAACAGTGTTGCAAAACCCTGGTCTTTCCTTTTCCAAAAATACAGAGAAAATATGTACAATAGAGTGTCAAGCTTTTCCCAAAAGTCCAACCCTGAAAATGACTTAGAAAATACATAATATAGGCAATCCAACCTATTACCTTGCCTCTAGGGGTCGAGCTCATCATCCTAGGAGCTGTTTCAACCAACTCTAAACAAAGCACTACAATCTAGGCAGTCAAAACAACTTGTCTCTATAAGGTAGGAAACCAATTCATTCATTAACTTTTCACTCTTTGGTGAATGAATCTTCTAGAACAAGTAACTAAGTGTAAAAATTACATCATGTTTAATCAATTACATCAAGAAGAGTCAAAAAGTACATCACAAACCAAAACTTGTCAAACTGCCTGCATTCCTGAGCTAAAAGATGAAAAATTTGCCAAAAAGCCCTATGCACCACGCGCCTGAGCCCTATGCGCCGTGCACCTTTCAACCTGCTTTTGGGGCACTTCCCGAAATCAAAATCAAGCTCACAATAGCTGGTTGGAAAGTCCTGGATGTCTGCTATCCAGCCCAAGTGGAATTTTTCAATTTGGAGCTCATTTGCTCCCTCAAACTGTCATTCTCCCGGAAGTACTTCTTGCTGGTGCAAAAGGTGGCAGAAATGTGATTTTCATGGTGTTTTTGGGCTTTTTGATCACCCATAACTTGATGAAATGCTTTGGAAATAGCTGAGAATGCATAACTTACCATGACAAACCCAAAAATGTAAAATTTTCCTCCAACAAGTGTCCCAATCTTAAGCGCGCGCGTCGACGCGCTACACATTGAGCCAAAAAACTTGTTTTTAGGACAAAATTTTCAAAATGACAAAAAATTATCCGAATTTGCTCACATTCGGAGTGAAGACCATCCATCATGTATTGTGCCCCGCCAATGAAGCCTCGGCCAAAATTTGGAGTGGATCGGGCTTTTTTCGCCATTTTAGTGCTTTGCTCAATCGCCTCTTTAGAATCTTCATTTTTGTTTTGTAGACATGCATACGAGCCCAATAATGAGTTTTCATATGATGAACCATGTCTTTGTCTCTGTTTGCCTTTGCCAACAATTTCTCCAGATGAGAGTTCACATGGATGAGCATAGACTCTCGATCAATTGGTGTCATATCACCGAGTCTCTTTTGGGCCAATTCTCGATCCTCATGGATTTTCCGCAGCTCATAAAGTGTTAGTTCATCCTCTAGCTATTTGTTGCGCTGCTCCAAGTAGTTTATCACCCAATTAGCCATCTACAATTTCTTTTGCAGCGAGTCATTCTCAGCCTTTTGCTCCCGGATGATCTCCTTTAGCTTGGAGCTAGGAGAGCTCACATCAACATCAATGATAGTGAAATCCGCGTCCCGGCCTCCTGAAGGACCCTCATCATGCGTAGGCCTCTTGCCCCTGTCCTGGATATGTACCTGTGCTGAAGAAGAAGGTGGGACCCCTTCCACATGATGTGGAGATAATACTCGCTCTGTTGATGGAGTCAACGAGACCCCTTCCACCCTGGGTGGAGATAGTACTCGTCGTGCAGATGCAAATAAGGCCCTGTGGCCTCGCTGGTATGTCACATACGGTGGAGCACTTATATGCTCGGTCTCAAGAATGTCTGGTTGGTGTGAAGGTGCTCCCTCATCATGAACTATCTCAGGAAGCGACTGTGGCGCTAAGAAGAAGTCACGGGAGATGAAATCCTCCCAAGTAATGCCCTGTTGTGTCAACTGATGTATCAGTATGATTTTGATCAGCTCGTAATGATATATACTTCTATGCTGCTGTGCTGGGGTCTTCCTTTGTACTAAATTCACCATCCTCTCTATGTTGCGACACATGAAGTACGAAATGTTGATCATACGTACCCTCGTGAAATGCATCAACAAACGAACATGGTACGCATAGAGACGCGAGAATCTGCCCTCGCAACTGAAATAATGAATGATGAGTTTCATCAATGGTGCAAACTCATCCCTCAGGAATCTGAAAGGAAAAACTATGCTCAAGTGTCTCATATACCCAGGTTTGATGTATGGATCATAGTAGAATTTGTCTAATTGTTGGCATTTGCTCCATTCCTCTCCTACATTTGGTATCCCGGTGGCCTGAGCAATAGTCTCTGGTGACAAGGTGAAATTTACTCCGGCGAGGTTTACATGGCCATCATGTAAATGTAGAACAAATAAACGAACTATTTCACGATGATGCTGGGTTTGTGAGATCATCTCACAGTATTGGAAACATGATCGACGCTGAAAACAATCCATTACAAGCGGGCAAGCCTGCAATTGAGCCAAAGAAGTAAGCTCCTCCCTGACATGCTGACCGCCTTTGCCACTTTTGTGAAACCTCCGTGGCACATTAACCTCAGCTGTAGAATCACTGTCATACTCCTGCTCATAGACTGAATCTGTCTCTGACATGACTTTGAAAACAAGATAGCTGGAATATATATGCTGATATATAAAACTGTGTGTACAATTGAATGCAAACTGCTCTTTGCTCTAACAATGCTGTGACCAAGGGGAAACAAATGCACAAGTGAAAATTAGGGAATTAGGGACTTTGGAAATAAAATGTAATTAGGGAAGGAAGGGGAAATGTAAATATTGGATTGGGGTTTTGGGATATTAGGTAGGATTAATGTGTTTTTAATAGAGGCGGGGGACTAGGATTTTAGGGATTGTAGTGTAGGATTAACAAGGGAATTAATGGGGAAGTATGATGGGTGAATTTGGGAATGAGGAACAAAGGGAAATGGGGAAAAATACAACCTTGGTTACACACTGTTTTCAAACCCTACAACACTTTTTATATTGACAAAAGGAGGGATTTCAAACTTGGATATCCACGGAAAACATTCACGAACCCATCACATTCACCATTAAAAACCAAGCAAAGGTAATGGAGGCGAACCTACCTGACAATTTTATGTGAAGAGGAGGCGATTTGATAAGCTTTCGAGCTAGTTTCGGGCTCCAAACTGTAAGCGTCGCGCGCCTTGCCTAGTGTGCCACGTGCTCCTAATGCGCCGCATGCTTGTAAATTAACACTGGTGCTTTGTGCCCAGTGCGTCGCACGCAGCCAATGCATCGCGCGCCTAACCTAGTGCGTCGCGCGCCTGAAAATTGCTCTGACCTCAACTCAAACTCACAAATTTGCCTTGGAACGATTTTCTCCACTCTTGGCATGTACAATGATTTGAGATTTCATTGAAATATCTTTATAAAGACTCCAATTTGTTTCTTACTTGGTCCATAACCCACTTTTTAATGTTTTGTCTTTGACACTTTTTCAGGATTAATAGAATTCTCACTTTTTGGTTTCCTCCTTAAATTTGGTTGAAATAATGATTTTCTTTGACAATTTTTTGCAAGGATAGCTGTGATATAATCTGGCAAAGGAGACCAAGGCTGCGCCTGGACAATTCAAGAACTGAAATTTTTGAAAATTTATTACAAAAATGAAATGTCGACTTATCTTCAAAACATATTTTTGAAGAGAAGTCCTAATCTATCCGTATAATGATAAAAATCTTTGAGATAACCACCTACCGAGGACCTCCCTCTGGCCTGCTAGCTTTATTAGACTTTGCAAAACCAAATTGACTTAACCCTAGACCTAATGACCAAGAACACTTGTCATTTCCTAGAAATATGACCTCTCAAGACTTGATTTTTATGAACAAACCTGAACCAGTAGTGCCAAACACGAGGGGAATGAGTGACAAAAACAATTCCGTCAGATTTATGGCATGCCTAACGAATTGTAACTGATCGAAACTGATGGGACACCTAAACATGAAATGCAAAAAAGTGTTTTGATCTCTGATGGAGGGATGACTAGACCGACTCTAACATTGGCTCCAATGGGGATGGTAGCTCCTTGGAGATGCCAAGAACAACAGATATTTGTAAGAGCTAGACAGTGCCTTCATCCATTGGGCTAGGGAGTCATTATTCCAACACAAAATTTTGAGAATTTGACTAAAAACTGAAAACCACTTTAACCAAAACTGACTCGAAACTAAAAGGACTGATACAACTGACTTGACAAACTTCAAACCAACTAACCTCCATTCTCAAAATTATAGCGTTCACTGTGGGCCCCAGACTAAATATGAGAAGTTAGTACACATGTGCAATAAAACAGAAGTAAAACGATATGTACAATGATGATGAAATGAGCAGAAAATACGCAGAAATGGTATCGCTTTAGCAGCCGACCATTAATCGACCCTCCAGGACACTCATCTCCATTCATTTCTTTGAGAAGAAAAGTGTTTTGGCCACGATACACTGCAACCTTGTAAGGACCCTTCCATAAGTTTTCAAATTTGTCGTGCTTTCCTTTGTCTTCATGTCGGGCATCCCACCTCAAAACTACCTCATCTAGCTGAAATGTGTCCGCTTTTGCCTTCCTGCCATAAATATTTTTGATGCACTCCTGCAACTTGAAAGTATTTTGAAATACCTCCTCCCGTGTCTATTGTAAATGAATCATCTAATTAATCCTTCTCTACATAGGATCTTCCTCACTACCGGCTTCCTGAAGCAATTTGACTACCGAGACAGGAAGCGAAGTAGGAAAAAATGTGTCTGTCTCGTACACCAACTCGAAAGGAGACATGCCAATAGACTTTTTCTGACTCACCCTATCAGCCCATAGTGCATTTACTAATTTCTTGTGCCAGCCCTTTTTATTAATTTCCAGCAATTTCTTAATGATATTAACCAAAGATTTATTAGATGACTTCGGAAATCCATTTCCCTGAGGATGGTATGCAGTTGAATGTCCCAAGCTAATATTGTACTTATAGAAAAATTCAACCATCCTTTTTGACTTGAATGCCGCTGCATTATCTGTGATTAACTTACTTGGACACCCAAAACGTGACAAAATATTGGTTTCAAGAAAAGAGATGATTACTGCATCCGTGGCTTGTCGAGTAGGAATCACTTCAATCCATTTCGTGAAATAGTCCGTGGTTGTCAATATCCATCTTTGCCGTCTTGAAAAAGCCGGATGGATTTCCCCGATGAAATCCAATCCCCACTACTGAAAAGGTGCACTAATTTCAATTGTTTTGAGAGGCAAAGGTTGTAGTTTCTGCTTCCCTTCAAAAATTTGGCATCCGTGACAATTCTTAACAGCCTCATATACATCTGAAAACAGTGAAGGCCAATAATAACCAGCCCTTAGAATCTTATTTGCTGTGGTTTTCCAAAATAGATGGCCTCCACAGTCTCCTCTATGAAAGTCTTCCACAACTCTTTTGGCTTCCTCCTCTACCAAACAATTCAATAACATTCCACCAGGGTCTTTCCAAAACAATGCAGAATCTAGTATGCATAATTTTGCAGCTTTCAATTTCAATGTTCTACTCTTATTTATAGGCATTTCGGGAGGTGAAGACAACTTATTAAGTACATATAAAATGTCAGCATACCAAGGGGAAGAAAGAAACATGTCAGATACCTGAACTAATGAACTCTCCTCATCTTCATCGGACATGGCAGCAATCAAATTTATATCTAGAACCTGCAGATTCATTTCAGCCATTAACTTGGCAAGTCCTTGTCCTTTGATTAGTTTGGTTGGTTTAATCTCCACATCATACTCTAACAACACAGCAATCCACTTACCCCACCTGCCTTCTAGATCTGCCTGTACCAAAATATCTTTAACTGCTGCATTAGGAACATAGGCTAGAATGTGGGAATGCAATATATATACACGGAAATCTTTCAAGGCCTTTACAAGCACAAGTGCTTGTTTCTCAATAATGTTATATTTCAATGCTCTGTCTCTTATAATCCGACTGAAAAGGAAATGGTCTTGTCAACTCCTTCCCTTTTATGCATTAATACAGTTGCCAAAGTGTGCTCAGAAGCAAATGAGAACAAAATAAAGTCCTGCGTGTAGTCTGGGCTGATCAAAATAGGAGCTGAAGAAAGAGCTTACTTCGCTAAATTGAATGATTTCACCACCTCTTCGGTCCACTTTACCTGACTGTCCTTTTTCAGCATGCTCGTGATTTCTCTAAGATGCTCCGCTAGATTTGGAATGAAGCGACGCAGAAAATTCAATTTACCATTAAAGGACTGTATTTCTTTCTTGTTCCAGGGCTGTTCAATTTGCTGAATGGCTTCAACACGTGCAGGGTCAACACGGATGCCATCTTTTGATATGATGTGGCCAAGGAGCTTGCCCTCATCCATGGAAAAAAGACTCTTTTTCGGATTCAGCGAAATGCCATATTTTCTGCACTTTTGGAAGACAATTTTCAAATGGTATAAATGTTCTTCATTAGAATTTGAAAACATAGTTAAATCATCAAGGTAAATAACTAGAAATACATATTTCTCGTTGGTGAAAGCTGTTTCCATTGCACGCTGAAAGGTGGCTCCTGCATTCTTCAAACCGAATGGCATTTTTCATAATGAAATGTTCCCCACGGAGTGGTAAATGCAGTCTTGTCACGATCATCTTCATGCACTAGAATTTGATTATATCCTGAATAGCCGTCAAGTAGTGACATCCTTGATGCTCCAAGTACTCGCTGCAATATGTGGTCCATTTTTGGCAGTGGATAATTGTCTTTTAATGAAACCTTATTCAAATTTATGGAGTCAATACATAAACGGATCTCACCTGTTTTCTTTCTCACGGGCACCAAATTTGATATCCAATCTGAAAATCGGATAGGCACAATGATTCCTGACTTATACAATCTGTTTACCTCTTTTTCAATCGATGGTAGCAGCTTTGGATTGATTCTCCTCAAATTTTGACGAAAAGGCTTCTGATTTGATTTAATGGCAATAGTATGCTGAATGATATTAGTGTCATATGTTTTTAAATCTGAGTAATCCCATGCAAAAACATCAGAAAATAAAGACAACAATTTCACATACTCTGCCTTTACCTTTGGTGATAATGACTTTGATAATTTTACCATCTTGGGATTCTCAACTATCCCAATATTTACTTCTTCAACACCTTTTTCAGTTGGCCTCAATGTTGGTTTACGGGCTACATCATCTTGGTTGAAGAGTTCCTCCAAAGGGATCAATCCCTTAGGAATGATGTTATCTTTAAGTTGTAGCCCGTTCTTGTTACCATCATCATGTTCCGTATCTATGGAGGTATCTTTGAACTTACCTTTATTCTGCAGAAAATGATTAATCTCCTCGTCATCCTGAAAGACTTGCCAACATCGCTGATTGTCTGGAACGGTGGGGCGGTGTTTCACATGAATTTCAAACTTGTTGCTGGAATTCATCGGAATTTTTAAGTTGCTTGCTGCCTTAGCAAGTCCATCAACAACACCATTTTGTATGCAAGGCACACATGTCAAGGTATGATCAGAAAATAACTTCAAAATATCTAAGACTGCATTTTGGTAAGCTCTCATGCGAGGATGCTTGGCCTGAAACTCACCCTTAACCTGATTTATCACCAACTCTGAATCACCATAGACTGCAATCCTTTTCGCTTTCAGCTTTCTAAGAATCTTAAGGCTAGCAATTAGAGCTTCATATTCCG
Organism: Pinus taeda; assembly: GCA_000404065.3. Lineage (NCBI taxonomy): Eukaryota > Viridiplantae > Streptophyta > Pinopsida > Pinales > Pinaceae > Pinus > Pinus taeda. The sequence continues at coordinate 59,820 of APFE030942717.1, forward strand.
CTTCATTATTAGAACAATCAAATGCTAGCTTGTAGGAACACACTCTCACTTTGCTTGGGACCTTATCCGTAGCAGAAAATGGACTGCAAATCCAAACACCAATTCCAGCACCATCACTACCTACTACGCCATTAAAATCCATGGTCCAAAGACCATCTTCATCGTCCTCTAAACGCTGAAATTGCACCGACTCTGTTTTTTCTGTTTGCTGCCCATTTTCTTTAGCTGATTGCTCCAGAGTAGTTTGCTTTTCTCTTCTTTCTTTTTGCAGAACTTCTCTAAAATTCTCATTGATTTCTGGTATATCTTCCGCCTGAACTAATTGACTATCTAGATCATTAAAACTATCAGCAAGCAAGACAAACAAATCTAAATCGGTATGTACATAATTTATAGGATGATTGATTGGCTTCTCTTTGTTGGTTATCATGTATTTCATCTTCTACTCTCGATATAACTTTCTCATTTGACCAAAGACTGGAATTGTTGCGTAAGAGAAATCTAACTGTAGTGTACCTTTCAATTTCGCCCCCCAAGATCTTGAAAGGAGCATCCCAAATCGCCGAGGAATGTCCGCCACAACCACATCCATCAAGACATTCTTCACTGGAATTTGGTCTAAGCTAACAACCAAATCTTTGATGAGCCCGATACACCTCACACGGCTGGAATCAAATGAATACAAATCATGATATCTCCTTGTAATGTCTAGTCCCAGCTTTTCCATGATCTTCTTTGGCATCAAATTGTGCGAAGCACCCGAATCAAACATAGCACTGTGCAATACATATTCATGCAATCTCAAACTGATATAAAAGGGAGGAACATCACTGTCAGGGGACTCACCATCTAATGGAGGCCCAAATATCAATTTTGGTTGATCATCTTCAACGTTTACCATGTCAAACATTGGATCAAAATTCAAAATTTTAGAGACTTGACCACGGTAGCTGCTATTCTTCATGATTTATGTCAAAGGAATGGATATTTTTAATTTGGAAATTTCATTTTCCAAACTAAATGCTGAAGCTTTTTCAACTTCTTTAACCGGAACTTCCTTCTTATCCTTGATTATACTTGTTTGATTTGTCTTTTCTGTTGATGATATTTTACTAGCTGTGGGATCAATTGTCTCTTTTCCTTTCTTCTGTGCTATGGGTGAATCTATCTTCGGTGGTGTAGCTTCTTTTCTTTTCTGAATTGGAGTTATGGGCACATCTCGGTTTCTCAATGAGTACTGCTTCTGTTGAGTGGACAAGGCATTCAAATATCCTCTTTGGTAATCATCTAAATCTGCATCATTTGCTAAGATAAAATCTTCATCTTTCTGGGCGGCTGAACTTTCTCCATACTCCTCATCCTCAGTGATGTAAATGGGCAGATCGTCGGGAGTAAAGAAGTGTTTTTGGTCCCCTACTACATCAACATAATCATCTTAGTCTTGACTCACAAAATTCTGTAAAAGAGGAGTCTTAATCTGCTGCTGGGTTGCCGGCTCTTGTGCTCTTTGTTCATGCTGCTTAATTCTGAACTGTCGTTGTTGCTAGCCACTGTAATTTGGATTACAAATCTGCGTTTTTGATTTATCAAGGTTCATTCTTTTGAACATTTTTTCCATCTCATGAAGCCAAGGCGGTTCTCATGTAGACTCTTCCTTTATAGTCACTCTTTTCTCTTCTTTCAACCATGCTCTCTTATCATTCAGATTTGCCTCAACACTAACGAAAATATTTTGCATATCTTCTAATGTGGGCGGATCTCTGTCTCATAGTGAATAAGCCATTTCCAGATCAAAACCGTCCGGGAATTTAAGAAGAGATGAATTTTTAGATGGTCTTAAGTCATCTGGAATTGCATTATACACTGCATTAAATCTGATAATATAATCCTGAACGGACTCACCAGGATTACGCTTGATGTTGGTATACTCTGAAGTGATTTGCAAGGGATCTTTCTTCATTTCCCACCGATCTAGAAACAAAGTCTGAAGTTCTTGTAATGTATTGATACTCCTTTCTTGTAAAGCTCTGAACCATTTACAAACCTCTCCTCCAAAATTCTGGGCAAACAATCTCATTGAAACATTTTCTGCATCAATTTCATGCAGATCCAAAAAGTCAGTCATTTGGAAAATATGCTGCTGAGCTGATATACTCTGTGGTGTGCCATCGAATATAGGAATATTGCTCTGATAATCAGCAGGCATAGGATCCAAATTGGCCGGCAAAGCAAGGGGTGCAAATCTGGTAGCCATGGCTCTTGGTGGATTTGCAGTCGGCCTTGGAGATGTTGGGGGAGTATGTGTAGCTGAGGTGTGAGGTGTATGAGGAGGAGTGTGCGGAGGAGATGCAGTTTTAGGCATGGAAACAATGGATGAAGGTGAATTGATTGCAGACTTCTGATCAGAAATAATAGGTTGCACAGGGATGGTAGGAATGAAAGGTGGTTCAGTATGATCTCTAGAGGTGGATGCTGTAATGGATGATCCAATGGTAGTAGATGCAGTTTCTAGAAAATCAATGATATTCGTAACCTCAATTGTAGTTTGGAGCTGTCTTAAAATGAAATTCTCAATAGACTTGTTAGAATTTTCGATTTGAAGAGCAGCAGCGAAATCAGGATTTGGAACTATAGAATCAAGAGCATTTTCAGACTTGGTTTTGAACAATGATAGTTCAAACTTCTCATCAAAAGAAAGTTCTTCAAGATATTCAAAAATTGCAGGACATGAATGGGATTTAATCACGGGAGTCGGAGAGCTTTCTTGACGAAGGATTTTTCGAATCAAGTTTGGATTTTCATAGACAAGAGGCAGATTAGGATCTGGATTAGCTCTTGTATGTCTTCTTGAAGCCAGTTTGTTTTGTCAAAAGATCGAAGGAATATAAGTAATTCAGCCTATCGAATTCTAGACTCAATCATCCAAAGGTCTAGAATGAACAAATTTACGGGTGTGCTTTGCAAATCAAGTGCTCACAAGCCAACTGGAGATCGACTGAAGCAGCGTTTATCTACTTCCGCTTATGCATGGCAAAAGCGTTTCGAAAGCTACCTGGCGTGACTTCAGACTTCGTCTAAGACTCATGAAACAAACAAATCAACAAGAAAACCATTGAGATTTCTTCCCCAATATGGTCGCCACTATGTTAGCGCTCAAATCTACCTTAGGCTGAAATAAGGTAAGACTCAAGGCTACATCCAACCACGCTCAACCTCGTAGCTAGCCCTACGACGACAGGAGAGGGCTCTCTCTGGGTCAATCTCAGCAAAAGGTAATCAATGAGGCTCGAGATGACTAAATTGGTAATTGATTTTAGGCTAGGTATGAAGTATAAGGAGTTTGAAATTGATTTTTTGGAGTTTTGTTGAATCTAAGGGAAAGGCAATTTTGGGTGCGGGGATGAGACACAGTTTTTGCAGAGGTCTACTTGGGGCAAGGTAGGCGATTGTATTGATGCCTTTAAAGAGAATGAATGGCTAGATCTGACTGGTGAGAAGTTAAGGAGAGCAATAAACTTTCAAGGATTCTCCATAAACAAATGAAAACATGGAAAATCAAACAAACTTAAAGGCAGAGCATAACAAATTATGGATTCTACCTTAACACTTCATTTGTTCAATTGCAGAAGATAAGAGAAGGAAAATGATACACATAAACAACTTAAAAATACTGAAAGAAGCACACCATCAATACATAAAGCCACATGAATCCCAAACAGTGCTGCAAAACCCTGGTCTTTCCTTTGCCAAAAATATAGAGAAAATATGTACAATAGAGTGTCAAGCTTTTCCCAAAAGTCCAACCCTAAAAATGACTTAGAAAATACATAATATAGGCAAGCCAACCTATTCCCTTGCCTCTAGGGGTCGAGCTCATCATCCTAGGAGCTGTTTCAACCAACTCTAAACAAAGCACTACAATCTAGGCAGTCAAAACAACTTGCCTCTATAAGGTAGGAAACCAATTCATTCATTAAAATTTCACTCTTTGGTGAATGAATCTTCTAGAACAAGTAACTAAGTGTCAAAATTACATCATGGTTAATCAATTACATCAAGAAGAGTCAAAAATTATATCACAAATCAAAACTGGTCAAACTGGCTACATTCCTGAGCTGAAAGATGAAAATTTTTCCAAAAAGACCTATGCGCCGCGCGCCTGAGCCTTATGCACCGCGCTCCTTTAAACCTGCTTTTGGGGCACTTCCTGACATCCAAATCAATCTCACAATAGCTGGTTGGAAAGCCCTAGATGGTTTCTATCCAACCCAAGTGGAATTTTTCAATTTGGAGCTCATTTGCCCCCTCAAAATGTCATTCTCCCGGAAGTACTTCCTGTTGGTGCAAAAGGTGGTAGAAAGGTGATTTTCATGGTGTTTTTGGGCCTTTTGATCACCCAGAACTTGATGAAATTCTTTGGAAATAGCTGAGCATGCATAAATTACCATGACAAACCCAAAAATGTAAAGTTTTCCTCCAGCAAGTGTCCCAATCGTAAGCGCGCGCGTCGACGCGCTACGTGTTGAGCCAAAAAACCTGTTTTTAGGAAAAAAATTTCAAAATGACAAAAATTTCTCCGAATTTGCTCAAATTCGGAGTGAAGACCCTCCATCATGTATTGTGCCTCGCCAATGAAGCCTCGGCCAAACTTTGGAGTGGATCGGGGGTTTTTCTCCGTTTTAGTGCTTTGCTCAATCGCTTCTTTAGAATCTTCATTTTTGCTTTGCAGACATGCATACGAGCCCAATAATGAGTTTTCATATGACGAAGCATGTCTTTGTCTCTGTTTTCCTTTGCCAACAATTTCTCTAGATGAGTGTTCACACGGATGAGCATAGACTCTCGATCAATCGGTGGCATATCACTGGGTCTCTTTCAGGCCAATTCTCGATCCTCATGGATTTGTCACAACTCATAAAGTGTATGTTCATCCTCTAGCTGTTTGTTGCATTGCTCCAAGTAGTTTATCACCCACTTAGCCATCTGCAATTTCTTTTGCAACGAGTCATTCTCAGTCTTTTGCTCCCGGATGATCTCCTTTAGCTCCGAGCTAGGAGAGCTCGGATCAACATCAATGATAGTGAAATCCATGTCCTGGCTTCCTGAAGGACCCTCATCATGCATAGGCCTCTTGCCCCTATCCTGGATATGTACCTGTGTTGAAGAAGAAGGTGAGACCCCTTCCACATGATGTGGAGATAATACTCGCTCTGCTGATGGAGTCAACAAGACCCTTTCCACCCCGGGTGGAGATAGTACTCGTCGTGTAGATGCAAATAAGGCTTTGTGGCCTCGCTGGTATGTCACATACGGTGGAGCACTTATATGCTCGGTCTCAAGAATGTCTGGCTGGTGTGAAGGCGCTCCCTCATCATGAACTATCTCGAGAAGCAGTTGTGGTGCTGAGAAGAAATCACGAGAGATGAAATCCTCACAAGTAATGCCCAGTTGTGTCAACTGATGTATCACTATGATTTTGATCAGCGCGTAATGATATATACTTCTATGCTATTGTGCTAGGGTCTTCCTTTGTACTAAAGTCACCATCCTCTCTATGTTGCGACACATGAAGTACGGAATGTTCATCATACGTACCCTCGTGAAATGCATCAACAAGCGGACATGGTATGCATAGAGACACGAGAATCTACCCTCGCAACTGAAATAATGAATGATGAGTTTCATCAATGGTGCAAACTCATCCCTCAGGAATCTGAAAGGAAAACTGTGCTCAAGTGTCTCATATGCCCAGGTTTGATGTATGGCTCATAGTAGAATTTGTCTAATTGCTGGCATTTTCTCCATTCCTCTCCTACATTTAGTATCCCGGTGGCCTGAGCAATAGTCTCTGGTGACAAGGTGAAATTTACTCCGGCGAGGTTTACATGGCCATCATGTAAATGTAGAACAAATAAATGAACTAGTTCATGATGATGCTGGGTTTGTGAGATCATCTCATAGTATTGGAAACATGATCGACGCTAAAAACAATCCATTGCAAGCGGGAAATCCTGCAATTGAGCCAAAGAAGTAGGCTCCTCCCTGACATGCTGATCACCTTTGCCACTTTTGTAAAACCTCCGTGGCACATTAACCTCAACTGTAGAATCACTGTCATACTCCTGCTCATAGACTAAATCCGTATCTGACATGACTTTGAAAACAAGATAGCTGGAATATATATGCTGATATATAAAACTGTGTGTACAATTGAATGCAAACTGCTCTTTTCTCTAACAATGCTGTGACCAAGGGGAGACAAATGCATAAGGGAACAATAGGGAATTAGGGACTTTGGAAATAAAATGTAATTAGGGAAGGAAGGGGAAATGTAAATATTGGATTGGGGTTTTGGGATATTAGGTAGGATTAATGCATTTTTAATAGAGGTGGGGGACTAGGATTTCAGGGATTGTAGTGTAGGATTAATAAGGGAATTAAAGGGCAAGTATGATGGGTGAATTTGGGAATGAGGAACAAAGGGAAATGGGGAAAAATACAACCTTGGTTACACACTGTTTTCAAACCCTACAACACTTTTTATATTGACAAAAGGAGGACTTTCAAACTTAGATCTCCACGGAAAACATTCACAAACCCATCACATTCACCATTAAAAACCAAGCAAAGGTAATGGAGGCGAGCCTACCTGACAATTTTATGTGAAGAGGAGGCGATTTGATAAGCTTTCGAGCTAGTTTTGGGCTCCAAACTGTAAGCGCAGCGCGCCTTTCCCAATGCACTGCGCGCTTGTAAATTAACAGTGGTGCTTTGTGCCTAGTGCATCGCGCGCAGCCAATGCGTCGCATGCCTAACCGAGTGCGTCGCGCACCTAAAAATTGCTCCGACCTCCACTCAAACTCACAAATTTGCCTTGGAACGATTTTCTCCACTCTTGGCATGTACAATGATTTGAAATTTCATTGAAATATCTTTATAAAGACTCCAATTTGATTTTTGCTTGATCCATAACCCACTTTGTAATGTTTTGTCTTTGACACTTTTTCAGGATCAATAGACTTCTGAATTTTTGGTTTCCTCCTTCAATTTGGTTGAAATAATGATTTTCTTTGTCAATTTTTTGCAGGGATAGCTGTGATATAATCTAGCAAAGGAGACCAAGGCTGCGCCTGGACAATTCAAGAACTGAAATTTTTGAAAATTTATTACAAAAATGAAATGTCGACTTATCTTCAAAACAGAGTTTTGAAGAGAAGTCCTAATCTATCCGTATAATGATAAAAATCTTTGAGATAACCACCTACCGAGGACCTCCCTCTGGCCTGCTGGCTTTATTAGACTTTGCAAAACCAAATTGACTTAACCCTAGACCTAATGACCGAGAACACTTGTCATGACCTAGAAATATGACCTCTCAAGAATTGATTTTTATGAACAGACCTAAACCAGCAGTGCCAAACACGAGGGGAATGAGTGACACAAACCATTCCATCAAATTTATGGCATGCCTAACGAAATGTAACTGATCGAAATTGATGGGACACCTAAACATGAAATGCAAAAAAAGGTTTTGATCTCTGATGGAGGGATGACTAGACCGACTCTAACGCTAGCATGGTTAGTGGTCAACAAACAAATGGAATCCAAAGTATTAAAGTGTGTTTCTTTTATCTTTGTGGTGGAAGCCATGGTTTATGAAACCGCGAAAAATATCTAACTACTAAACTTGTAGAAATCACTCCCATCCTTGATTGTGTAGCTTACAGATGTATCCAGACCAAGTTTGTGATATCAAGGAGTGATTTTTGCAAGTCTTCCTGGTCGTCAACTAATATACATCTTCCAAGTGAGAAACATGTGGCATGAAAGGGCTAAGATATGGTGTTTATTCAATTTAGTGTTCTAAATTGCTTGCATGAATTATCAACTGAGGTTTGTAGACTGATGAAGTGTGATGCACTATATGTGCTTAGTTAATTTTTCTCTTACTTCGTTGTTTTGTATTTTTATGTTTGTTTTGGGGGTTTCTGTTCTTTGATGTTTAAGAATATACAATCTATGAGAGATTTACATGGATATAATGAGTTTTAATGGAAAGGAAAGGTTCCTAAGTTAGTTTAATATCCTAAAAATGAACCATGAACCTTTTAACTAGTTAGAACCTAATAATAAAAAAACAGATCATCTACCTTATCCTACCATTTAGTCCTAATCCATGGATCTAATTCTTAAAAAAACAAAAAGTGATGCTGATGTAGAAGGTAATTCAATAATTTCATTCATTTAGCCATTCAACCATTCAATTTTGGAATATGATAGAATCAATATCCTTGAAATGATTTTTTGGAATGTCAAGTGATGCAACTAAGTAATGACCTGAAAATAGAAAAGAAAAGATAACAACATGTAAAAATAACAATGTGCTGAGTAAGCTCAATCACTGCATGAATTAGATATTTAACCATTTAAGTTAGAATTATAATCATTTCGAAATGGTTTTGAGAACATCAATTAATACAGCTAATTGGCAGTTCTATGCTAAGAAAATCAGTAGAAAAACAGTAAGAAGCTAAGCAACTGTGTATTCTCATTACTTCATTTTTCCTTCAGTCATTTCTCATAAAATATCTCAAAAGAACAAGACTTGCACAGTTGTGATTTTACCCTTACACTATTGGTTACAAATTGGAATGGAACAAAATTAGAGAAAACATACTTGTAGAAAACAAAGTAATAGAAATTAAATTGAAAACAACAAGTGAAAAACATCCTTCAGTGCAGGGGCCCTCTGCAACTGATGTGGCTAGATGCTATCTAGTTAAAGATTCACTTTTAAACCATCATTGAAAAAACAGAGATTGTATTATCAACAAAATGAAGTTTGAACAAAGTATTTAACAAAAGCCTGTGATTCCTTCTAGCTTCTAACTACTTCTTAGTTTCATTCAACCGATATTTATAGAAAAATAACATAACTATCTAAGAGAAAATCTTGTTACAAGTGGCTAATCTGAATCTATCATGACCGTTTATAAGAAAAACATGCTACAAGTGGCTTAATTCGAATTGTAATGAGACTATTAAACTTCTGATCAGCTCCAGGGCGCTTGATCTGCATTAACTCCTCAACGTCTAATCAACTACAGCTGGGTTAATCCGAATTAACTCCTCAATAGAACTGTTAGAATCTTGATTAGCTAGGAAAGAGAAAATCAAGAGCCCTACTCCTACTAGATAACATATTTGAGTCCATCTTTGACCATGATTTTAGGCATGTTTTTCTGTTGATTTGGACCGAGTGAGTATGATAGAATCCATGTGGAGATGATTCTGGAAATGCCCATGTGGACTAGTTCTTCATTTGACACCTGTAACCTTCCAAACCATGAGAGTAGCTACGAAACCCACAGTTAGCTATAGAATAGGCAGCGTTCTATAACTAGTTTGAAAAAATCTATTAAAATAGCAAGAACATGAAAATATAACATGGTAATAATTTTAATGCTTTCTTAAGACAAAACCTAGCTTTTATCATTGATTGGATTTGTAGTATTATGAGAAAACAAGAGAAAAAAGGTGAGAACAAATGTCGAAGGGAAGGTAATTCTGAGGTTCAACATACCCCCACTGCAAAATCATTGCATGTCCTCATTCAATTTTCCAAAAATGTGAGTTATCCTTCTCTAATGCATTTGCTCAAACACTTCTGATAATACATCTAATTTTCTTCTTTTGCTTTTCTTTGAAGTGACTGTCATTCTGGGTTTCCTCATAAGAAGCTTGTATTTGAGTTTGATATATGTTCTACTCAGAGTTTTATTCTTTCTTTTTAGCTTCCTATTTTTCTTATACCACAGTTCTGGATGCAAAATGGTATTATCTTGAATTGCCTTGTCCAATTTACTTTGTCCTTCAAGGTTTCATTCTCCTGTTTGATATGTCTGTTCAATATCTCTAATTCATAAATTTCCTATTTGAGAGAGTCGATTAGAGGTTCTTTTGGATTGACAGAGGGTTTTGGATTCATTGAGGTACTTTTATTCTCCATTGATTCTATATAATCATATATTTGTTGTTGCACTAGATCTATTCCTAGAGATCTTCTACTTGGGCTACCTTCAAAATGATGGTGAGGAGAATTTTGAGGACTGTGTGTAGGAGAGATGTTAACAGGAGAAGTTTTTGTGGTTTCCTCTTCTACGATTATGTACTCTGCCCCTTTTGACGATGTTTTCTTTACCAAACCTCGAAGTCTAGATATTCTTCTAGGTTGTGGATGACTTACATTCTCCTCCTCTGTAATCTTTTTCTCCTTTCTTATTTTTCCTCTTGCCCTGATTTTCTTCCTGATTTCTGTTAGTTATTCAGATATTAATTTTTCATCATCTTTCTGTAATGAAGACTCAGGTCTATCTTTAATAGTTATACCAATCTTCTTTCTTCTGCTTCTTCTAACATTATCTTGTTTGGGTGACTCTAGTGCTTCTTGGAAATGGTTTCTAATGAGGAAATCCTCCCAAGTATCTCCTATGCCTTTTAAATGAAACTCAATAAATATCTTTATCAACCCATTATGGTACATGGTTGTATCTATGAACTCTATTTTCTTTTGCACATTTGAGGCCATCCTTCTTAGACTATTTAGCAAGAAGAAAGGAAGATTTATTTCTCCATTTTCTAGGAAATTCATTAGTAAATGGATATGGTAGACATACATGCAACCAAATCTCCCCTCACAGGTGATAAATTTCTATAATATCAAAAGCACACTCCTCCACTTACTTTGAACAGTTGAAATGGGAATTCCTTTTCTAAAAACAGAGACATCAATACATGGGTTCCTGAGTATTACTTTCCATGATTCACTGTGGAATTCCTTGTTTTTGAACCATCTTTCACCATGTCTTGGAAGTTCTGTAGCCTCAGTTATGGACGACTCTGTTACTGCAAACTTAATATCTCCAATTTCTACCTTTGTGCCATCAAAAGATCTAGCAAAGGATTTTGTGATCTCTTGATGAAAACCATCAATTTTTTTGATGAATTTGAGCCATCCAGCCTTCTGCAACATTTCCTTGAGCTGTGGGTATCCTTCCATATACTTTGCCCCTACCGGTTTTGATCTGACAATGAGTCCCATGCCTTCTTCTACACAAAATTCCTTAATCTTTAGAATTACCCTTCCTAGTTTATGAAATGGATTGGTTGCAAGTATGGTGAAAAGAACTGCAGGTTTGCATGAAATAAGTAGATGGTAAGGGTTTTGGAGAAACGTGGACAAGTATGTCATGTCGTAGTCATGACCGTTAAAAACAATGAGGGAGTTAATTATGGACCATTATGTGACAAAATATGGAGGATATGGCAAATATGCAGTACGATAGAGATTGCAATCAAAGAAAATGATGATTTGCCATGGAAACATATGAATGCCCATATTATACATATTCTATGTTCTAACCTTGCTATTTTAAAATAAATTTTTGCACTTTTACCTCCTGGAACTTAACCTTTTTGTTTGTTGTTTTTCTTTGATGTTGATCCGTAGATACCCTTCTTAGCATATTAGTCTTCAAAAAAATATTTTTCAATTCCTTGCAATCAACATTTGTTTGGAACAGAGCTACGAAATGAGATATGATTGCAGAATAAAATTGGCTGCGGAATGGAATTAGCTGCAGAACATGATAAAGATGAAATATGGCTATGGAACATGAATGTGAAATGAAATGAATTTGAAGATTACGCAATGCAAATGAATGTAGCTTTATGTCACTATTTATTATAGAAAGAAAATAGGAAATATAGGATGTCAGAAATCTTTCATTTTCACCCTGTATTTCCTGTATAATTAAGCCAATGAACAATTGGTTTTCAGACTTATATATTTATATATATATATATATATATATATATATATATATATATAAATATATAATATTTGATGACCATTTACAAGAAGAGGTACCTTTCTCTCATCTATTGTCCTTATTCTCACTGCTTCATTATTAAAGACTTCTTCAATCTCACATGGCCCAAGCCAATGAGTTTGAAACTTCCCTTGAAAATCCTTGTATTTTGAATCGAATAAAAGTGCCCAATCTCTTGCTTGAAACTTCCTCTCCTTGATATACTGATCATGCCATTTAGCCCTTTTTTGTTGGACTAAACTGGTTCTTTGAACTGCATCTTGCCTAATTTCATCAAGGTCATTGAGTTTATCCAATCTATGTTTCTGTGCTTCTGATAAATCCAGTCCCAATTGGATTGCCATCTTGAAGGTTTTGATTTGAAACTCTATAAGGAACATGACTTTCTTCTCATAAACAAGCTCATAGGGAGTATGTCATGTTGTGTTCCTCCATGTAGTTCTGTATGCCCATAAGGCTTCAAGAAGCCTTTCGGCCCAATCTCTTCTGTGTAGATGTATAGTCTTAGTGAGAATTCCTTCAATCACCTTAATGATAGATTCAACTTGACCATTTTCTTGTGGCTGGTAAGGAGTAGACTTCCTATGTTTTATCTTGTATTCATCCACAAGTCTCTCCACCATTTTAGATGTAAATTAAGCTCCTTGATCTGTCACTATTTCTCTTAGAACACCAAAACGAGTGAAGATGTCCTCAAAAAGAAAATTAACGACAATTTTTTCATTAGAAAAAGGTAATGATTTAGCCTCTACCCATGTGGTGACATAATTAGTGCATACCAAAATATACTTCTTTTGTTTAGATGGAGGATTAATTGGTCCAATGAAATCCAAGGCCCATTTTTCGAAAGGTTCAATGAGTACTTGAGTTTGTAGTGGCATTTCATCTGAAGGAGCAGGTTTCCCTACCCTTTGACAACTATCATGCCTTTTGACATATTATTTGGCATCTCTGAAGATGGAGGGCCAATAATATCCTAAATGAAGGATTTTATAGGTTGTCCTCTTATCAACAAAGTGTCCAACACAAGGTTCATCATGGCATGCCTTAAGAGTTTCAGGCATTTCATCTTCTCGATCACATCTTCTGATCATGAGATCTGGACTTGTTTTATACCATTCATTGGTAATCCATGAGTAATTTTCACTTGTTTGAATGATTTTTATTTTCTCCTTAGGAAACAAATGTGAAGGTAATTTTCCTGTGACTAAGTAATTAGAAATATTTGTAAACCAAGGGGTTTGAGTAGTTATTGCAAAAAGATATTCATAAGGAAATTTATCTTCAACTGGAGTGTCATCTTTGATATTTTGAATTCTAAACAAGAAATGAGCAACTGTGTTTTGTTTTCCAAGTCTATCTAAAACAGTGATGTTGAACTCTTGCAGGAGTAATAACCATCTTGTAACTCTGCCACTAGTAATCGATTTATTCATTAAGTACCTAATTTCATAGTGATTTGTATGAACAAAGGTTTCATAGCCTATTATATAATGTCTGAACTTGTTGATAGCATGAACAACAACTAAGAATTCCTTTTCAGTTACAGTGTAATTTAACTCAATGGGAGTCAAATTCTTGTTTATGTAGTAGATGGCATAAGGGATCAAATATTTTTGTCCAAATACAACTCCCAGAGCTATATCTATAGCATTTGTTGAAATATGAAACGATAGTTTCCAATTTGGACCTCTTAAGATGGGTGCCTCATAAATTTTTGCTTTCAAAGTCTCAAATTCCAACTGGAAATTAGGATTCTAATTGAATTCACAATCTTTTGTGAGAAATTTGAAGAGTGGTGATGCTAGTTTAGTGAAATTTTCTATAAACCTTCTATAATACTTGTGAATCCTATAAAACTTCTAACATCCTTTTGACAACTTGGAATTGATAATTTAGAGATGACTTCAACTTTAGATTTATCAACCTTAATTTCATCTCCTAAAATGTGATGTCCTAAAATAATCCCTTCTGTAAATATCATAAAAAAAAATTCGTGGCTTAGTGAAAAGTTTTCTTCCTTACATCTTTTAGGAACTTTTTCCAAATTTTCTAATGCTTCCTCAAATATATTCCCATAAACTGTAAAGTCATTCATATATACCTCTACACAATCATGTATCAAATCAGAAAAAATTCCTAGTATTGCTCTTTGGAATGTTGCAGGTGCATTGCATAATCCAAACGGGAGTACTTGGTAGGCATAAGTTCCCAAGGGGTAGGTGAATGTGGTTTTATCTTGATCTTCAGGTGCTACCTGAATCTAATTGTAACCACTAAAACCATCCAAAAATGTGAAGTACTTCTTACCTGCTAATGTATCTAACACTTGATATATAAAGGGAAAAGGAAAACGATCTTTCAGGGTAGCTTTATTTAATTCTCGATAATCAATACATACCCTCCATTTACCATTCTTTTTAGGCACAATCACTAGAGGAGAAACCCACTGGTTGTTTGAAATTAGGTAAATAAAAATTACATTCAGCAATTTTTGCAATTCTTCTTTCACAATTTCCCTAATATTTGGATTCATCCTTCTTTGAGGTTGTCTGATAGGTTTATTATTTTCCTCAATGTAGATGTGATGTATACAAGTATTAGGACTAATTCCTTTCATGTCAGTGTATTCCCATGCATATGCAGAAGAATGTTGTTGTAAAGTTTTGATTAGATTTTCCTGTTGTAATTTTTCCAAGTTATTATTTATGTTCAATGTTTTCCTTGGAAAGATTTCAACTGTAGAGCTACCAAATTCTTCCATAGAATAAAGAGACATCTGCCTAGATGACAAATATTCAATATTAGATTTCTCTTGAAATTGATCATGTTCATATTCTAGAGATGATTCAAAATTTTCCATTGTATTTAAAATTTGACTATCTTCACTAATGGTTGAAATAGTAAAGAGAGGTTGAATATCATTTTCATCATCAACCCATTCTTTGTCATCTATCTCTATTATTGTTCTTGCTAGAGGATATAGATTGAATTTCTTAGTTGAATTACCATCAGAGATATACATATCACCAGATCTGCAGCTACTGAAAGCATCAACTATAGCTAGCCAAGGCCTTCCTAATATAGGAAGATGTCCTCCTAGATTACTCTTTGGGGTTAAGATCATAAAATCAACAGGGTACTCCCAAGATTCTAAGGATACTGAGATATCTTCTAACACACCATCTGGTTTGATTAGAGATCTATTTGCCAATTGTAGTAATGTAGGTGTATAATGAAGATTGGGAAGTTTGAGTTGTTCCATGGTTTGTTTGCTCATGATTTTTATTGTTGCTCCTAATTCAATCAGTGTATTTGGGATTTCAACTCCATTTTACAAATGGACTTCCTAGATCTAAATATTTTTGTATGGAAATTTTTCCCATCACTATGTTTGCTATTTTTCCTGCTAGCTAAATTCTTTTTACTTCTTTTGTTTTTCTTCTTGGTTTCTTCGTGCTCAACTCTTTTATTTTTTTAACTAGAATTGGGATCTCCTTAATGGATTGTAACAAAGGGATTTTGATACAGAAAATTTTCAATTCATTTAGGAAATCATAATTAGGCAACATAATATGATTTTCTAACCCTCTATCAACTTGTAACCTTTCTGGAAAAGGAGGTGTAGAAGTGGATACTGGTTGTTGCTCTACGATAGGAGTTGAGTTTATTGCTTCTTTCTGTTTTTCACTTTCAGTATTTTGGTTTTGAGGAGATGTTCCTTCAAAACTTTTATTTTGCTGTAAAGAGTCTTCCTCATAATTGTCTTGTTCTTAAATAACTATAGAAGGCTTTTTCTTTTCTAATATCCTACCAGATCTCAATTGGACATCATTGAGATCTAATGGATTGATCATGTAAGTTGGAAATTGGTGTCCTTCCACCATATAGGTATTTTGAGGGTTTTTATTGTTGGGGTTAGGTAATGGTTAGGCAGGTAACTTTTTTGGTCTCTATGGAAATGGCAGTGAAAGTTGAGGGTTTTTGTTTTGAAGTTGGGGCTATTGATTTTGTTGAGGAATTTGTTGGGGAGGATAGTTTGGATATGATGGAGGATATTGATAGTATGGAGAGAATATTACATAAGGATTCTTCATTCCTTGAGCCCAAGGTTGAGTTTGAGATTGAGATTGAGGCTAGGGTTTCTGCCAAGAATTCCAATTTGGAGGGGGCTGCATATACATTTGGTTGTTAAAACCCTAATTTTTTTTCCCTTGCCAAGGTCTTCTAGAGAAAAATCAAAGAGATTTTGTTGGATTTGAAATTGTTTCCTCTTGGAAAATAACCTTAAGACCAGGGATTGAAGGACAACTTTTGGTCTCATGGTTTTCTAAACAAATCACACTAGTCTCTATGAATTTTGCATCTAAAGGGTATTCTCTTAAAGCATGCTTCTTTCTACATTTGAGACAGAAAATATCCAGAGCATCAGTCTTGACTTTCTGCTTGTTTTGTAACTTACGGGTGTCTATCTATTCACTAAGGCTCCCTAGAATATCTATTTTAAATTCATCAAGCATGTTTCCAATTTCTGCCCTACTCACTGATCCAGTTGCATATTTATTCACCCTAACAAGAGAAGGATCTCTTGGACCTTTCCTGGTTTTGGATTTTCCTCTTGAGAGATGAACACATAATTCTCCAATGTCACTTAATGGGAGTTGAGAGATATCTCCCTTCCCCAACATGTTAGGGATATCTATCCACTCATTTCTATTGGCTTTTAATAAAAGAGGTTTTAAGGTATCTTGATCTAAGTTATCCATTTTTGCTCTTTTTAAGTTATAGTTGAATCTCTCAATTAAATCCTCTAAATTTCCATCCTCTCTTTGCATCATTTTGAACACTTCATCCTTGTGATTAATAGGCATGCAATAATCCAAATATCTATCCAAAAACACTTTCTTCATGTCATTCCGTGTTCTAATAGACAGAGTGACCAATCCCATGAACCACTTTAAAAGAAGCTCCTTTCAATGTTGAAGGGAACAATTTGAGTTTTTGAGAGTCTTGTATATAATCTTAAGTTCTGCACAAGACTTCAAAGTCAAATAAGAAGGTTTAAGGGTCTTCACTCTTTAATCCATGAAAATTTGGAAGGACAGAAGGTGAGATATTTTTCATTGTGGCATCTATTTCTTCATCAACTATAGGGAATCCAAAATAATTATCAACTTCCCTATTTCCTCTACCTCTTCCATTATTTCCTCTGCCTTCTCCATTATTTCCTCTACCTCTTCCTCTACGTCCTCCTCCTTCAAACAATGAGAATTACTCAGTCATGGTTATTTGTCCCAAAGAAGAATTCCAAGGGAAACTCAATGGTGAGTTGAGAGAAAAAGAATCAGATAAAGGAGGATGAGATAGAGTATGAGGAGAAGGAAATTGATGGGTCTGATAAAAGTGAGCCCCTACTCGAATAGGAGAGGAGGGTTGAGGCTCTTCTTGTGGACTATCTTCGATACTCACATGATTAGGTAGAAGGGGTTCATTGTTGGGTCCAAGATATACAGTTTAGGGTTACGTATGAGATAGAGGAAAAGAATGAGAAGGTCCTGAAGTAATAGGTGTAGATGATTGAGGTACCTTAGGTTGTATAACCTTAGGTTGAGTTGTCTCTGATTTAGTAAAATCAAATTCAATAACCTCAGGTAATGAGATTTCAGGTGCTTCAGTTTTGACTATGACGGATTCTTTAGCCAATGGAGAGGTAATCGCAGGCTTCGTACTCAAAGGAAAAGATGATTTTGGTTGAGCTATCTCAGATGGAGGACTAGAAGTATCAAATCATGAAGTACTAGATTCAATAGTCTACACTCATTAGGGGATTTTTGAGGTCTAAAATGGGCCTCATAAGGAAATTATAAAATAATAGTGGAAGTAATAAAATAAGATTCGATGACATCATCAAATTTTAGAGGCAAAAAAGAAAAAAAACTGTTTTTTCAACTCGTATTTTCAACTCATCTCCATATGGGTTTACTCAAATTCTGAGTGGAAACACTCGCCAGATGCATAATTTGATTCATCATCCATGGAGTACCCATGTTCCATACTTTCGATGGACCCTGCTACACAAAAGCTCAAGAATACATGAAAAATGTGATTGCAATAATGTTTTTTCATGTATTTCTCATTTTTCATGTAGCAGAGTCCACGAAAGTATGCAACATGGTTACTCTTTGGATGAGGAATTAAATTTTGCATCCAACGATTACTCTTGCTCGAAATTTGAGTAAAACTTTGGGGAGATAAGTTGAAAATACGAGTTGAAAAAGGTATTTTATTATTTTATTATTTTTTAATCTTTTTAACATTTTACTCCAAAATGTGAGTCCATCCCCCATGGTGACATCATCATCTTGAATCCAATTGGTTTCTTAAAGTTTATTTTGGTGTACATTTGATCTTACGAGGCCATTATAAACACCACAAAGTCCCTAATGTTCTTATGCTTCAACGATGGCCCCATTAAGGGGAATTTTCGAGTCTAAATGGGCCGCCCAAAAAAATGTACAAAAAATAAACTTAAAGGGCCATAGGATCAAAGACGAATGAGCAACCATGTGGGATGAACTCAACATTTATTGGAGTAAAAAAGTAAAAAGTTTAAAAAATAATAAAATAATAAAACTACTTTTTCAACTTGTATTTTCAACTTATATCCCTAATTGTTTAATCAAATTTTGAGTGGGAGTACTCGTTGGATGCAAAATTTGATTCCTCATAAAAGAAGTACCCATGTTGCATACTTTCGATGGACCCTGAAACATGAAAAAACGTGGTTGCAATCACGTTTTTCATGTAACATGGTTCATCAAAAGTATGAAACATGGGTACTCCTTTGATGAGGAATCCAATTATGCATCCAACGAGTGTCTCTACTTGAAATTTGAGTAAACCCATAGGGAGATAAGTTGAAAATACGAGTTGAAAATTTATTATTATTATTATTACTGTTATTTTTCCCTCTAAAATTTGATGATTTAATCTAATCTTATTTTATTATTTCCACTATTATTTTATAATTTCCTTAGGAGGCCCATTTTATACCTCTGAATTCCCCTAATGCAGGAGTTGCCTCTGGTGGAAGAGGAGGCTTA
Source organism: Pinus taeda (assembly GCA_000404065.3). NCBI lineage: Eukaryota > Viridiplantae > Streptophyta > Pinopsida > Pinales > Pinaceae > Pinus > Pinus taeda. Next base: position 78,814 of record APFE030942717.1, read on the forward strand.
TTTTGCATTCTATTTGAAAAATGGGGTACATGGTTTTTTTATTCCATGTTCGATTAATAAATGTTAACAATTAACACAAAAAATAAATCAAAGAGGGTAAACTAGTCATAAAGGTTTACCAAGCAACTGTGAACTACAATATACAACCTTAAAGAGCCAAGGGGTTACGTATGGGCAGACAATCTCCCTGAATGTTGTCTTCAATGTATCATAGTGTACAAGGCGACTGACTCGGTTACCTATGGCGAGGATAGCAACCTATGGTGGAATTCCAAAATATACTCAACAATACATGGAAGTGTAGTCCATGTTATTGTTGTCTAATGCGTAACCATATGATAAGAGCATTCCCATACTTTTCATGCATGGAACGCCATCCAATATATCTAGAGGTACATGGAGAACGATCTAATACACTTATGTATGTGGAACGAGATATCATCCATGGAATGCAATAGAAAAAAATGACAGCTCCTATGTTTATAGATTCCAAAACACATCTCTAGCCTAGACCTCTAGATGTTTGTGTTAAAGTTACAAATTCTCCTTAGGTTTATTCAATAATTTTTAAAGTTTATCTTGAGTTAAGTTTCGGTTTTCAAGGCTCACTGTGAATTTCACCTGAATATCCTAAAATGCAAGTTAACATGATAAAATGAAAATTTTCTTTTCAATGGAAGTCTAGATATGGGAGGGAAGAGAACAAAGAATATGAAACATACAAGATGCAAAAAACAAGATTGTTAAGCAATTCCCCTAATGAAACTATTTATAATTACAATTTCACTCACAAAACCCTAGATGAAATGCATGTTGCATAAGATTTTTCTCTTCAATTTCACTTAATTTTCAGATGAAAACTAAGATATTCGCCTAATCACTGATAAAAGACACTTTTTGAAACAATGACTGAAACACTAATTCCTTCAAGCAACCCAATGATCAAGAAAAGTTTTTGAATTACTTAATGACAAGAACAAATCAAAATCTAAACAAATTCTTACGAAAGGCACTCAAAACCAAAAGAAAACAAGATGAAGGCTTTTGAGAGAGCTAAATACACTTAGGGACACAAGGAGGACCAACTAGAACCAAGTTAATCAGAGAGAAAAGCACGAAAAGGATTTTTTTTTGCATGAAACAGGGGTCAGTGTAGGTGCAAAGAGGCTACCAGTGCTCTACAATGGACGTACAAAGAAGGTCAAGGCTATTTGTAATTCTCTGTAAGCAAACCAGAAGGTGCGCCGATTAAGGAAAAGTGAGTTTCTGACACAAAAAATCAATTACAACTCAATGAAAGGTCTTCCTAAGGTCAATTTAGAATGAGTGAGGCACTGGAGGTTTATTCAACAGGTCTAACAAGGGATAAAGTCAAGGAAACCACTAAGGGAATTAATCGATCCCCAATATGGTCGCCAATTTGTTATATAGAATCTACAGATGCAGATAGAAGTATCTTCCCTAGACCTAGTGTCATGGTCTAGAACAACAAAAAGCAAAGACTATAAAGTTCTCCTTAGAGAAATTGGAGAATGGAAATATGCTTACTTGTGATTTGTTGCAAGCTCTTCTCTCCTCTTAGCTTGTAAGCTCCAACCATAGCTTTGATCGCTATAATTAGAACCTACAAAAACAATCAACATAAGACAAAGATCTATGACATCTATGTAGCAATATCCAATCACTCTATTCAATAGATCAACATAACATTGAAATATATGAATGTAAACATGACATAACACATATAGGAAAACGATATACTATTTGTATTAATATGAAAGGGAGAGAGTTTACAACAAAAAATGGAAGTTGATCTTGTAGAGATCTCCCCAAGTTGACTTGTCCTTCCTTGCCACAATGTACACCTCAAGGTCACCCTAATGCATCAGAATGATAACTCTTCTATGATCAAAGAAACATCATAAAGGTATCATTAGTCTCCAAACGCCAACCTCTAGCATGTGGATGGAAGTAAATATATAAGAGAGGATGGTAGTTTAGGAATTCTTATCCATTTACCAATCTAGGCTTTAGATCTACTCTTGATGGGAGGATGATCTCAAGGGATAAGAGGTGAAATATCCAAGGTAGGATCATATAGGATTTGAAGTTCTTATCGAAGGTAAATGGTTGTAACAACTCATAGAAGCTTATGGAAGAGGAAGCTTCGAGATTCTTTTATTTTCCCCAAATTTCTAGAATTAGTGCACCCCCAACAAGGAACAACCTTCTCTAATCAGAGCAGGTACATAACTAATAAACCTATTGCTGAACGTAGGTCCCTAAAGGGCTAGGGCACGCTAGGCCTTAAAAGAACTAGAATGGAGTTGTCAAGGTCAAAAACTCACACATTTTGGAGAGTCATGCTTAGGGATTTGTGTAGGGATTATGACAAGGTGTTCATGGATGTTGATTAATCCAATTTGTAGGCCTATTGACTAGATGTGACCCATTTGTAATACAAAATCTACAACTGTGGATAGAAGTATCTTCCCTGAACCTCGTGGCATGGTCTAGAACAATATAAAGCAAAGAATATAAACTTCTCCTTAGAGAAACTGGAGAATGGAAATATGCTTGCTTGTGATCCATTGCAAGCTTTTCTCTCCTCTTATCTTGTAAGCTCCAACTGTAGCTCCAATCACTATAAATAGATACTGCACAAACAATGAACACACACCAAAGATATATGACATCTATGTAGCATTATCTAATCACTCTATTCAATTGATCAACATAACATTGAAATATATGAATGTCAACATAACATAAAACATATAGGAAAATGGTATACTCTTTGTATTAATATGAAAGCGAGAGAGTTTACAACCAAAAGTGGAAGTTGATCTTGTAGATATCTCCCCAAGTTGACTTGTCCTTCCTTGCCACAATGTACACCTCAAGGTCACCCTAATACATGGGAATGATAACTCTCCTATGATCAAAGCAACAACATAAGGGTATGATTAGTCTCTAAAATCAAACCTCTAGCTTCTAGATGGCAGTAAATATATATATGAGAGGATGGTAGTTTGGAATTCTTATCCATTTACCAATATAGGCTTGAGACCCACTCTTGATGGGAGGATGAGATAAAGGGATAAGAGGTAAAATATCCAAGGTAGGACCAGATATGATTCAAACTTCTTATCCAAGGTAAATGGTTGTAAAAACTCCTGGAAGCTTCTAGAAGAGGAAGCTTCAAGATTATTTTTTATTTTCCTAAATTTATAGAATCAATGCACCTCCAACAAGGGACAACTTGCTCTGATCATAGGAGGTGCAGAATTGAGCAACCTATTGCTAAATGTTGGTCCCTAAAGGGCCAGGGTGCACTGGGCCTTAAAAGAAATAGAATGAAAAAATCAAGGTTAGAAACCTAGGGATTTGGGAGAGTCATTCTTAGGGATTTGTGTAGGTATTATTGACAAGGTGTTCATGGATGTTGATTGATCTAGTTTGTAGGCCTATTGACTAGATGTGACAAATTGACCTATAAAATGGTGTTTGGATTTATTGAGAGGATTTGAGAGCTAATTTTTACCAAGATGGTGCTTGGATTTGTTCAAGGTTTGAGCCTTAAAGAAGTTGAAAATTTTGCTATACATGTTGGAGTCTTAATTTTTGTGAAAGAGGATTGGAGTCCTCACTATTTTTGTTAATACAACTATTTTCTTATTCTAGTTATTTTTCTTATTTAAATTGTGATAAAATATTAACTAGCATAATGTAAAAATTGAAAGAAACATGGATTCACCCCCTCTCTCAGTATTTCCAACAATTGGTATCAAAGCCAACTTCTTCAAGATCATCCTAATAGTAAGAAGAAGGATTTTTCAATCACAATGGCTAGTAAATATGCTAAGGTCTCCAATTTAATGGAAGAAATTTTAACTTCTGGAAGTTCAGAATGAATCATTGCTTAATTTCTTTTGGATTCAGAGTTTAGAAATTTGTTACAGATGAATACAAGGTCCCACTGCCTCTTCCAATAGGCTTGGATGGAAAGAACACATATGTGGAAAACACAAAGGCTTCTCATTCTATAACAAGTGTTCCGTAAGATTCAAAATTCACGAAAGTTATGGGTATTAAAGAAGCCAAAGAAATGTGGGACAAGCTCATCCATATTTATGAAGGAGATGACAAACTTAAAAAGGCAAAGCTTCAAACCTATAGAAGGAAGTTTGAAAGTCTCAAGATCCATTATGAAGAAGATATTGCTGATTATTTTCTCTAAGTAGATGAGGTAGTCAACTATCTCAAAGACCTAGGTGAAGATGTCAAGGAAACAATGATTGTCTAAAAGGTCTTGAGATCTCTTCGAGATAATTTTGATGCAAAGGTTTGTGCCATAGAAGAAATAAAAGACTTGGACTCACTATCAATGGATTAAATTCATGGAATTCTCATGGAATATGAGATAAGGTCAAGAAATTCAACTCATAATGAAGTTGCATTCAAGGCATCCAAGAAATCAAGAAAAGGAAGGAATTTTGATTACAACAACGATGATTTCGATATTGAAATGGCACAATTTTTCAATAAGCTAAAGAAAGGATCCAAGCTCAAAGGTAAGTTACCTCTCATTTTCTTTAGATGTGGTAAAATAGGACATTATGAAGCAAAGTTCCCTTCTAAAGATGATAGTGATGATGAAGATGAACCTAAGAGAAGAACCTTCAAGAGGAAAGGATCAAACAAAAATAATTTATTCTCCAAAAAAGACATTGATAACTAGGATGAAGAAGAATAATATGGTGGAAGCAATGAAGTATTTGTCATGGCCTTCACAAATGAAATAGATAGTCCAAAAGAAGAAGAAAGTCCATAAGAAGTAGAAGAAATGTGGATGGACTATTGAGTATTTCCATAGAATAAAATGAGAGACTTAGAAATAATAATTAAAAGTTATCTCGAGAAATCAACTCTCTCAAAACCAATAAGAAAGAAGCTAAAATAATAGAAGAAGTGATGAACAGTAAGTTGAAGGAAAAGGAAGTAATGAAGTATCTTCACAAATGGTAAATATAGTCCAAAAAAAGAAGAAAGTCCAGACAAAGTAGAAGGAATGTGGATGAAATATTGATTAGTGCCATAGAAGAAAATGACAGACTTATAAAAAGAATGAAAATTTATCTCAAGAAATAAACTCTATCACAACCAAGAAGGAAGAAGCTAAAATAATAGAAGTGTTGAGCAATAAGTTGAAGGAAAAGGAAGAAATCTGTGAAAAATTGGAAGCTAAAGTTGTATTTCTAAAAGGAGAGTTGGAAAAAGCCAATAAGAATTTGAAGATTTCCCATACCTTGGATGTCATTATCGGCTCTCAAAGGCCAATACATGACAAATATGGACTTGGCTATAAATTTGAATCTTCCAATTCAAAGGAAGAAACCAATGTTCATCATGAGGAAAAACCTATAAGTTTTGTTGATATCCTTAAAGGATCTTATCATTCTAACCTTGCAGGAAATAAAGTTCATCCAAGAAATGAGAAGAAACCCCTTCCTAAAAGGAATATCTCATAAAGACTAACTTATCTTAACATGTATCAAACTATTTCCTTGGTCACCATTTCTTTTGCAAACATTTTGGTCATTGGGAAAAAAAATGCAAGGGTTATGGGGCTAATCATTAGAATAATATTATTGAACCAAAGAGGCAAAGACAAATCAAGACTTATAAATCCTTATATCCTCTTTCAAAGTGTAGTCTAGAATTTTATAAATGCAATAATATAGGCCATATAGCACAAAATTGTCCTCTAGAGAAAAGAGAGAAAGTTTGGAGGAAGAAAATTGGAGAATATACCTCTGAGAATTGCATTTTATCTTTTTGTGCTAATACCATGGAAAATCAATGGTTTGTAAATAGTGGATGTTCTAGGCACATGAAAGGTGACCAAAAATAGTTCATCTCTATAATCACAAAAAATGATGGAAGTGTGACCTTTGGAGAAAATGGATCTACTAAAATTGTCAGGAAAGGCATACTAAGTCTCATCAACAGTAAGGGCCAAGAAAAAATGATGTATACGTTGAAGGGATCAAGCATAATATTCTAATTTTAAGCAAAATATTTGATTAGGGACATGATCTCATCTTTCATTCCAAGGAAGAATGTTATGGAGATCATTGTCAGGAAAACTGGTAGGAAGAGGAGTAAGAACAACAAATAACGTATACATTCTCATTGAAATTCAAGAAGAAAGATGTTACATGAGTTAAGAAAATGGAATCTAGTTGTGGCACAAAGCATTTGGGACACCTAAGCTTTGATAACTTGGTGAATATTAGCAAAAATCAAGCAGTAAGAGACATCCCCATAATCTCAAAACCATTAAATGCTATTTGTGCCCCTTATCAACATCGAAAGCAAATCAGGACCAACTTCAAATCAAAGTAATGTTTGACATCAAAGCCTCTAGAAATCATTCATGCAGATCTATGTGGTCCAACTAGAAATCAACCTCTACAAGGAGAAAGGTAATTTATTTTATGTATAGATGATTATATTAGAATTATGTGGGCATTTTTCATAAGATATAGGTTAGAAGCACTAGATTATTTTAAAACTTTCAAAGTGATGGTTGAAAATGAAAGTGAGTTGAAGATCAAATGCTTAAGAATAGATAGAGGTGGGGAATTTCCCTCAGGAGAATTCAATGTATTATGTGAAAAATATGGAATCAAAGGGAAACTTTCTATTTCTAGGACTCCACAACAAAATGTAGTAGAAAGAAAGAACATATATGTATAAGAGACTACAAGAATAATGTTGTTGGAAGTTGATTTACAGGCAAACTTTTGGAGGGAGGAAGCTGGGGCAACAATCTATATCATGAAAAAATCTCAACTACGGGTAAAAAGTGATAAAAATCCATATGAACTATGGAAAGGAAAGCCAAAATTTGTGAAACACTTCAGAAAATTTGGAAGCAAATGATTTATGAATATTAATGATTATTCACTAGGAAAGTTTGATTCATGTGTTGATGAAGGAATTTTCCTTGCATACTCTTTAAGAAGTAAGGCTTACAAAGTCTATAAAAATCGTTTGTGGAAAATAGTTGAAAGCATTAATGTAATGATAAATGAGGCTCTTCCTAAAAAGGAAGTAGTTCAAACCAATGAAGAAGGTTGTATCCTTGTAGATATGGAGGGAGGTGTCACAAAATAAGAGGAGCTAAAAATAAAAATGAGGAACCATCTCAAACACCTTCAAAGTTAAATTTTGCAAAAAAAATCATCTGAAAGAACAAATCATTGGAGATGTGGATGGAGGAATACAAGCTTAAATAAAAATGACAAACACACCAAAAAGGAATGATATTTCTTTACTATCCATAATAGAACTATAGAATTTCACTCAAGGAAGGATCCTCCCTAGATAAAAGTTATGGAAGAAGAGATGAACCAAATTGAAAGAAATGGAACATGGGAACTAGTACCTTGTCCTAAGAATACAAATGTAATAGGAACAAAGTGGGTGTTTAAGAAAAAAAGTAATGAAGAAGGATAAATCATCAGAAATAAAGCAAGATTCATGTGCAATGGATATACTCAAATTGAAGGAATTGACTTTGAAGAAACCTTCACTCTAGTTTCCAAACTAGGAACTATAAGGATGTTTCTTGCATTTGCTTGTTCAAAAGGCTTCAAAGTATATTAAATGGATGTGAAGTCAACCTTTCTAAATGGATATCTAAAATAAGTAGTATTCATGGAACAACAAGAAGGGTTTTACTTATCTAAAATAAAGACTTTGTATGCAAATTAAAGAAGGCCCTATATGGATTAAAGCAAGCTCCAAGAGCTTCGTATTCTAGACTTGATCACTATATTCAACAACAAGGATTCAAGAAAGATTTGTAGGAAGAAACCTTTACATGAAGATGGAAAAAGAATTTTTTTAATCACACTAGTGTACATGGATGATCTGATTTTTGGGAGCAACAATGATGAAATGAGTCACAAATTTTCCCAAGATATGTCAAAAGAATTTGAAATGTCGATGATTAGAGATTTTTCCTAATTTCTTGGACTTCAAATAACTCAAAACAAAACAGGAATGTTCATATCACAAGAAAAATATCCCAAAGATATGCTCAAGCAATTTTGGATGGAAGAATGTGATATTGTGTGCACATTTATGACTACGGGTTGCAAGCTAAGTAATAATGACAAATCTCCTATGTTGGATGCAACTTTTTACAAATAAATAATTGGAGGTATTTTATATTTGACAACTTTGCGACCAAACATCATTCAAGTAGTAGGAATGGTAGCAAGATTCCAACCAGCTCCTAAATAATCTCACATGCTAGCTATAAAAGGAATACTCATATACCTAAAAGGCACTCTTGATTTTGGACTATGATACCCTAAAAGAAAAAATATTACCTTAAAAACATATATTGATGCACATTGGGTAGGAAGCATTAATGATCAAAATATTACCATTAGGAATGCATTATTCTTAGGAGACTGTCGTGTATCCTATTTAAACAAGAAATAATCATCTATATCTCTCTTTGTAACTAAAGCAAAGTACATTGCAACACCAAATTATCGTACACAAATATTATGGATGAAGGAATCCTTGAAGGATGTTTTGATGTTTCTGGAGATCGCCAACATAAATGGGGTATCCTCGATGTGAAGTCCTAATTATACCTCACACTGTTTGGAGAAGGACCCCCATCCAAAGTATTGACCTGGCCACCATAACTTAAGGTTTTCCTCAATTTCAATAGATAACATAAGATATTAAACACATATCCTTTGAAATCAACAAGTAAGTTGACGTTGTGAAACACCAATTGCAATGTGTAAAAGCAAGCCTTCATGATAGGGAGAGAAAAGTGAGTCTCTAGAAGGAAAGTAATAGTACTATCGTAAAAGAGGAACACAAGAGCATGGAAAGACTTGTTGCTTAACCTACAAATTAGTTCACAAGATAAAAATGATTCATGATAGCAAGTACAACACACATTCAACAAGATTAGTACCAAAGCCACCGAAATAGTTAAATTTATTTAGTACATGAGAATGCCAACATATACCGCAAATATCCAAAGAAAAATCTTGAAAAATTCATGATACATGCATGAAAATGTGTTTCCTCAATGAGCTTCAATTATTAGGTGAAAGATCCAAGTACACAGTTAGAATGGTGAGACACTAGTTCCAATAGTGGAACATTAAGTCACTTCTTGCTTCTTCAAGGAATGATTTTCTCTCCCATGCCAAGTGGAAGAAGCCAAGGCTAGATCTCCAAGGTCTAAGCCTCCAAAATCCATTTGCTTGATTTATGAGGTTGTATTTATAATAAGAGGAATGAAATTTCATACCCCCATGACTCTTGGACTTCTAAATGACCTTTGAACTTCTAATTGACTCATTTTTCCATATGTGACTTTTCATATTCCACATGTAACTCTGGGAATTCCACACATTACATTTTGTCATTTTCCTTTTGATAATTACATCATTACATTCCACATGATGATGTAGAAAGATACATGGACACATATGACATGGTGATGACACTTGTGTAATTCAAATATTGACAATGATGACATGGACTCTTCATGATTATGTGGCAATGTCAAGTTTCTCTTTTTGCTACTATGTCTTGTACTCTTGATGATGGATCTAATATGTACTTAATATCCATGAAGGATCTACTTTTTTTTCATATTCACCCTCCAAAAGGTCTTGGATAAACATAGGGATTCATTATATTATCATGCAATGTCTTCATTTTGTCATAGTCCATGATCTTCTCATGTCTTCATGTTGGTTCTTCTTTGTGCTTCTTCTCTTCATGTGCTTCTTTGTCTCTTCTCCTTGACATATTCCTTGAGCATCACCTTGTCACACTGAGAAGGTACACCTGTCGATGAAGGTCACTCAATAAAATGCAAAATCAATGTTGAAATGATTTATCCTAGCTTTACCTTTCTCATGGAAGAAGTTGTTTGTGAAGGCCTGTGAAGGGACTTGAGAGGAAAGAGCTTGATGAGGAGAGTGAAATTGATCTTAACAGTGGCTGAGGAAGGCACTAATATTTACTAAGAGTTATCCATGCGTTATGAGGAGGAGTTATTGAATATCTAACGTAATGGGCAAGTGCAAGGGACAATGTGATGAGCTTGTTGACTAAAACTATGCCATGCACTAGGCTCAAAGGAGTAAGAGACAATGAAAGTGTAGTTAAGTTAGATAATGAGCAATGGATGACCCCAATATTTAATAATAGTGCACCATGCACTCCGGGAGAGAGTGATACTACTTGGGTGGAGGAGGTAGTCACAAGAGACAAGGAGGGGCACATTGTTTCTTAAGAGTGTGCAATGTGCTAAAGAGGATCAATGAGGGAACAAGGCATAGTGACAGTAAACAAGGATGCTTAATTGTTGCTTTGAGAGTGTGTTGTGCACTCTGAAAGGGACAGAGAGTCCTTGTTTTCTTAAAGTGTGCTCAAAGAGTCCTTGTTTTCCCAAAGTGCACCTAGAAGGCCCTTGTTTTCCTGAAGTGCACTCAAAGGGTCCTTGTTTTCCCGAAGTGCGTTCAAAGGGTCCTTGTTTTCCTGAAGTGCACTCAAAGGTTCCTTATTTTTCCGAAGAGTGCTCAAAGGGTACTTGTTCTCCCATTGTGCACTTTGAAAGGGATATCATTTTGTTGGGTGTGGTTTTTTTCAACAATATCTTATTGTTCACTAAAGATCCACATTGTGCCTAGGAGGGCTCATTGGAAGAAGAGATTGCACAGTTGGCTAAGGAAAACAACAAAAGGGAGGTCACTTTGCCTTGGGAGAGGCTTCATGCACTATGAGAGGGAAGAGACCTTGTATGGAACATTATGATCTTTTATAGGGCCACTAGAAGTGGTTCATGCACTATACAAGGTATAATTGCTCAAAAATCAGTGTAGTGAGTCAGTACAAGAAATAAGGATTAGGTGACTATGCTTTGAAGGTCCTAAATGTGCAGCCATAGGAGATGACCTTAGAATAAACTCAATGCACAATTCTAGGAGGGAGAGATTTGATAAATGCATCTCATAAATATGTTTTTCTCATCACCTAGTGAATGGTTGAAGCTTTCATAACTTACATTAGGCAGTAGGAACAAGAGGAGCTCCAAAATGGCTAAGTGTGAGACCAATAGATTAAGAGAGGGAAAATAATTTGAAAAAAGACTCCAACATATATCACACACATGGAAGCCATCAATACAAGCTAGAATATCCACAAGTATCATGAACAACAATCACACCTTGAAATGACAACAAAGCAACACTTATTTCTAAGTGTGATAGTTAAAATGAGACATTGTGTCACTTAGAATACAAGTTGTGACTGGAGTGTCAATTGCAACCAAAAAATGTGCTAAGTTGTAGGAATGTGTATAGTGCATATTCTTATAATATATAAGACCATATAATGTAGAAGAGTGTCCTAGAAATGACTCTAGTGACATGAAAAGGTGTGGCACATATGAGAGTTGAAACAGTTAGAAGTGACACGTGAGACTGTAAGAAAAAGTGAAAATGGCACTTGTAAAAGTGAGAGCAAGCAAAAATAACAGCCACAAATGTGAAAGAAACACTTGTGAAAGTAAAGTTTCATGAAAGCAGAAACTAAGAAAACTCATTGAAATAGCAGTACAATTCCAACCAGAGTGAGGGAGATTGTCAATAGTAAGTGCACATTGACTACCGATATAGGTTGAACATTGCACAAGAATTGTCTTGATGGACTATGCTATGCCTATTTAATCTTGCATAAAGGAAGTGCACTCATGAATTCATCAAGGATTGAGCATGTGTGAGAAAGTGACTTACTTAGAATCCAAGAAGAAGACTTAAACACTTTTCAAAACATTGATTGACAATGAAGTGGCTATAAAATGACATATTGTAAGATCCCCAGTAGGCTCCAAAATTCAAGTGTAGGAAAATTTTGGAGGCTATTGATCGCAGCATCAATAAGATGGCAATACACAAAAAGGAATCCTATCGTCATCTACTATGAAAATACCAATGCAATTATGCTCTCAAAGAATCCATTCTTGCATTAAAAAAACATATCCCAATCAATTATGACTTTCTCCAAGAAAAAGTTGAAGAGAAAAACATAAAAATGGAACATGTCAACAATAAAGAAAATATTGTAAACATCTTCACAAACTTCTCTAACTCAAGTACCATTTGAATATCTTCACCAAAATATGGGGGTCATCTCTCTTGCATCCCATTAGAGCATCCCTTTCTATTGATGTCAAAGGTGGAGAATATGACAGGAGGAGCAACATCATGGCAAGGGTAGTAGCACGATGACAAGTGGAGCAACACGATGATAGGGAGAGTAGCATATGAGGATATTTTTTCCATCAATGAAAAAGGGGGATATTGTTGGAAGAATAATTTTTTATTGATGTCAAAGGATGACTTGATGAAGATAGGAATGCCATAGAATCAAACAGCACATTAAATTTTTTCCAATGATTTGTACCATGCCTCCTCACTCCTGTCTAATAAGGAGAAATGGATTTTTTAAATAAAGAAAACAATTTTTATTCCCCTATTTAAGTGGACCTACCTTGAGATCATGTCCACCCTCCTATAGACATGACTGTTCAAATGTGGCTCGACTAGTCTAAATAAACAACATGTCTCCTCCATTTTGCTCATCCAACACAGCCATGGAAGATGAGATCAATGAGATTAGACATGAGGTAGAAAGATAAGGTTCATATCTCATGAACCAAGAAAAAAATTAAGGGAAATTGTTTGTGTTTTTATATATGTTTTTTGGATCAAGTTTTATTGGCACATATTACAATATTCTTGGAGCAACAAACTTGGACACTATAAAGCATAGAGCTTGGTCTTGTTGTGGCTAAATTTTGGCCTTCCTTGGAGTATACCTTAGCCTACATTGGAGTATATTTCATCCTATATTAGAAGACCTTGGCCTGATCTTACAATTTTAGTCTCCTTCAACCTTCGACCCCCTGCAATTCTCAACCTATCACAACCCTTGGACTGTGGCTCAGGCTGTGTACCCTCAAACTGTGGATTGACTATAACATAACTAAACTCATATTGTGGCTTCCTTGTAGTATCTAAGATCTAAGTTTTGATATTGTTTTCATAGTAGAATTGGAACACATGTTTTTATCAATCTATGAGCTAAATTTGGAGCAAAGTTTAAACCAATTTGAGAGTAGACTTGGAACAATTTTTGTGTCAAAGTTTAAAAGTGATTTGGAGCCTCTCTCTTGTGGAGAAACATGATATTCTTTGAGAATATTTTAAATATTTTTGTAGCAGTTTGTGAAGAAGTTTATTATAGAAGAATTGAAGTTATTTGGATAATATTCTAAATTAGTGTTTGGAAACCTTTGTTGAATTAGCCATTGGAAGCCTTTGTTGAAGCAGGCCGGTTGGAAGCCTTATTGAAATAGAATTGAAGCAGGCTTGAGAAAACCTTGTGGACCTAGTTTGAAGTATAATAGGAATTGATTGTTGAGACATCAAATGTTGATTTTGAAGTCTATTTAGAAAGGTTGGAGCCTAGGAGTATTAGAGTCCTTATTTTGACCAAGTTGTTTTTTGTATTTGTTGATAGGATTGGAGTCCTCATTTTGACCAATTTGGTGTCTATATTTTTTCAAGTTTTGAGGCTTGAATAAGTTGAAATTGTGTTGTACAGGTTCAAGCCTGAATTTTTGTGAAATAGGGTTGGAGTCCTCACTATTTTTATTAATAAAATTATTTTCTTATTATACTTCTTGTGTTTATGGTTTAAATTGTGATAAAATATTAAATGGCATAATATAACAATTGAAAGAATTCTTAGTATTTCCAATGTCTCTGTAAAAGGGATGCAAAGATCCAAGGAAATTGTGAAAATAAGGAGAAGAATAGTGTTGAGACTCAATCACATATGGAGAGTATTTTATCGTGATTATAGAGCAAGAATATTGAATCATAGAGCCATAATAATGAATTTTCAATCTAAGATCCACATCATTAAGGCTTCAAATAAACACCAAGGAACTACTACATTCCAAATATCAATATGAGGAAGTTTTATGGTAACGATCCTGTTGACATTCTGTATTTTTGAGGTTGAGGGAGTAAACACATAGGACAACATCAAAACCACTTTGGAAGTTGGGATCTAGCCCTGCCAGCTTCACAGAGGGATCTCTTTGTAAAATTTAGCTATGTTTGATGTGAATTTTAGGCTAGTTATGGATGTGCTGATTGTTTTTTATTGGATTACTTGGTTGATTAAATTGTTATAATTCCATTGGGCTATGGAGTCTAAACATTAATGGGATCTGCATCAAATTTTGAAAGAGTTTCACAAGGCAAGCTAGGTTACACTAGTTGGATCTTTCTGAAATTTTAATGAATTATGAAACAAAAGAAATGTAAGATTCAGTAGAAACTAAGGAGCAACGAAGAATATCTCAATTTGACAAAAAAAAAAAAAAAAAAAAACATATAAATTACTAATAGTCATAATAGGGTGTTCTACATAACATATCCTATTCATCACAATTTTTGTTATGTAATTAAGCTTTTCAGAAATGGCAAAGAAAGAAGACAATGATTAAACACATGAATAGAAGAAAAACATCACCAATTCGTACACCACATGAATCCTGTGAAAATGTCCTTGTATTATTGATGCTTCCAGCAACTTTGAAAAATTACAATTTGCAGAAGAAATTATATTCAACAATCAACATCTCTTAATTCAAACTATGAAGTATTTATAAAAATTCTAAACTAAAATATCTTAAAAAAATATCAAGATTTGTTACAAAGATCTCAAACTATATTACAAAAATACAACTAAAATAAAGGACATTCAAAACTAATGAATATGCTTGGCACTATAATCATGGATTACTGGTGACAAAGAAGAGCAATTCAAGTTTGATAGCAACTCTTATTTGATGAGGTGGCATCCAAGTCATTAACTGTCTTTGAACTTTTTCCTCCCGAAATTCTAAAACATAGGGTCCTGTAATACCTTTGTATATTCAAAACCATAATCGATGATAGACAAATGAGAGGTTTTTTTAAATAATGATGTTGGAAACAAAAACCTCTTTCTGTTTTTGAAAATTCATTTCCACGTGCTCAAAAACCACATTTGAAAACACTAACTCAAAACAGGAAAATTTGGGAAAATATACCTGCAAAGATTCATCCGAATCTCCCAAACCATAATAGATGTTACAATATTGAGAGAGGTTTTTGTGCATAAGGATGTTAGAAACAAAAAAAACTTTCCTATTTTGAATATTCATTCTCAGTTGTTTGTAAACAATGTTTGAAATTACTGTATTGTATAGGGAAAAAACCATAATTTAACTAACCATGAAACATATATATGACGTGGAGGCAGGAGGTGACTTGAAGGTGTGGGATGATGTGGAGGCACAAGATTGGTGGAAAGGAAGTGGGATCTGTAAGGGTGATGTGGAGAAATGACTTGGAGGTAGGGAATGGCAGTTGAGTGGAAGTGGGGGGTGGCGTAACCGGAAAGATGATTTGCGGCAAGGAGTGGATACGTAAGGGTGGGGACAATGGTGAGGAAACCATTTTTCGGACCCCTCCACTAGTAAAGGTAGGATTGCAAGGGGGGCCGAAAAACCCTGTTGACCATTGATATGATGGAGTGATGATAAGGTGGCTGGATGGTGCACAGGACTTAACCACAAGAGACAAACTCCTTTTTTCATTTTCGACCCTTATGATATGGGCGAAGAACTTTTATAATACATAATGCCTCCAAACTTTGGATAGAGACATAATAAACTCAAATGTAAGGATTGCATGTAAAATTAACCACATTTTATCGTTTTGACCACCTTCTTGGAAATAATTTGGAGGATGAAATATTATTTACAACATTTCAAATATAATAATCGTTAGCTATAATCAAGTGACCCTATAAAAATTATAGGACCCTAAAAATGGATCCAATTGGGAATGGTGGTCTCCTTGGAGGTGCCAAGAACACTGTAGACTAGTAGCCTGATCCATTGGGCCGATCCCAAATCTACAACCTGCTCTGTCATAAAAATTGTTGTGACTAATAATCTTCAAGCTAGAATCAAAACCATTATGCACACTAAAAACTAAAATACACACTTGAATTTAAATTTGAAATTGTAATCTAAAACTGAAACTAGAAAGAATGCTTGAAAAAGATGCTCATAGTGCTGAGCTTATTTGCACACCGCTACCTACTCTACACTATTGAAAATTATGCTGAATCAAATAATACAAAAATGTCAATGAACCCAGTCAACTAGTTGCCAAAACAAGTGGGCCACTTGACTATTTGTTAGCACAATCAAAAGGAAAACTTGACTTTTTGTCCATAAAATCAAATTTGTATAGTGCAATGGCAATTACTGTTGGATGTGGTCATGAAAACATGATTGAACACTTGAGCTAAAAAGAACCTCCATGTAGTTTGCTATAGGATTAGTAAAGTATTATTAATTAGTTTACTTTGTAGGCCTTCATTGACCGATTGAGAATGTAAGATTTCATCAATTGTATTCTCAAGGTTAAACCCTGATTCCCACTGTTTAGTTTTAGTCTTGTACTCGAAAACATAATTCTCAGCAATCTGCAAATCAAAAGGCAATACAATTTCCTCTTGTTTTGGAGAATGAAGATTTTCAAAGAATTGTTTAGGATCTTGGAAATTATAGGACCGAATCTGATAATCCAAAAGTTAAATATCCTTCTCGACTCTGTCAACAACTAACTCAAGAAAGAAAAATTTACATTCAGGATAAAATTTTCTTAATTTCAAGCAACGAAACACAACTGTTAAAAAATACTCATCAATTTGAAAATTAGCTAAGTCTTCTCTGACTTCTTTTAAAACTTCACAAGGCAAAGGATTTGTCACATAAACTATCATCTTGTTTAGCAAGAAATCTGATCAACTTGTAGTGGAGTCACCATGAGTTTTCTACAAATCTAGATTCTTTGATAGTGGTGTCACACAAAAAAATTTGAAGCTCTAGATATTGTGAACGTGGAGTCGCCAGGTGAATGATACAACTTTCTTATGTCTAACCACTGTCCACCGTAAGTAATTAGATCTGTAACTTGATACACTTTTCTGGGGAATTTGAAAGATTAGGTCCCTAGTATGGTTGCTACTATGTTGTCATTTTGTAATTTTGAGGTTGAGGGAGTAAACACATAGGACAACATCAAAACCACTTTGGAAGCTAGAATCTACCCTTGTCAGCTTCAGAGAGGGATCTCTCTGTAAAATTTATCTATCTTTGATGTGAATTTTAGGCTAGTTATGACTGTACTGATTTTTTTTTATTGGATTACTTGGTTGATTAAATTGTTATAATTCCATTGGGCTATGGAGTCTAAATATTAACTGGATCTGCATCAAATTTTGAAAGAGTTCCACAGGTGTTACAGATCCATTTGGGCACATCACTCCCAACATTTAGATCAGTACTATTAGGGCTCATCAAACCCTAATCTAGTTGCTACATGCCCTAGACAGGTCATCACTTTGAATGCCTCCTTCCCTGAAAGTTTCTTGGCCTGAAGCCCTCCAAAAATGCCCCTTCAGGGACCAACGCAGCCTTGGTCAGGGGTAAGTGTGTTTCAGTGTAGGTAGGCCCATTTCAGGGTGCATTTCAAAGCACTTAGGCCCACTTTGACCTGCGTTGGGCGAGATTGAGCGGAATCCTCATAAGGTTCTGGGAATATTCTTATCTTTTGGAGCTTCCTAGAATATTTCCACACTTATCATCTCCTATGAGCTTGAAATTGGATAGAGAATGAGTTAACTAACCTCCTATTCTCTCATCCTTTCCTCCATGGAAACTAACTCTAAGTTTGGAAGGAAATTCAATATCCTCATTTATGACCAAACCACCTCCATTTTCCTAGAAATTGAGCACTCATCTAATTGATCAAGGGCTGGAATTTGAAGAACTATAAGGAGATACTGTTGGTTTGAGGTTTGAGATCATAATATAGTATTTTTATCCTACCTAAGTGTTGTGTTTTTGGTGTGATGAAGATGGAACTCAAGATGGATGAGTGACATGGGATCAGACTTCTTTGGTTGTAACTCTTCCTTCTACTTAATAAAGTTGTTTACACCTTTTCCCATATTCTTGGCTTTATGTATGATGATTACATGTGTAAATTATTTTGATTCCATTTGCTTATATTAGATATATCTATTGCTTTGATTTGTTTTTTGCCTTTGTTTATGATTGCAGGTACTTATCGAGCAGATTCAGTTCAAGAAGGAGCGATAAGAGCTATTCAAAGGAGACAAAGGGAAGCAAAATATAACAAGTAGGTCCCTTTTATTATTTATCTTCTATAGGAAAAGGTTAAACTCTTTAAATCTATTGTTCTAGGTGTAGCTACCCACCTAGGGAAGTTATGTTTATCCGTAGATGAAAAATTACACATAACAAATTGGCAACTCCACTGGGGATAATGACCTCTTATGGGCCGTGATCAAGGAATCATGAGCATAGTTCCATGTCTTGTGTCAAGCTTGTTAAAAAATGAAACAAGGAAATGAGGATAGTCCCCGGTCTTGTGTCAACCTCATTAAAAGATGAAACAAAGGGTATGAGCATAGTTCCTTGTCTTGTGTCAAGCTCGTCAAAAATTGAAACAAGGAATATCACATAGTTCCTTGTCTTGTGTTAAGCTCGTTAAAAAATGAAACATGAAATATGATCAAAGTTCCTTGTCTTGAGTCAAGCTCATTAAAAAATGAAACAAGGTCCCATGGAGAAAAGTTCCAATTCGAGTCTTTGATTAGATCTCGTAAAATCCCAGTCGAGTATTTCACTTGATCTCGTAAATGAACCTTCATTCCACCCACCTAATAGCCACGAGTAGTCTACTTAGGTGAATGTAATGAAACTTGGGGGCATGCACCTAGAATCAAGTCATCATGCTGGGGGCATGTAAACCAATCTCAAGCATAGTTTTTTCTTGTTTCAAGCTTGTGTAAAAATGAAACTGAATGCAAGCATAGCTTTTCGTTTCAAGCTTGTGTAAACATGAAACTAAATCCAAGCATAGTTTTTCGTTTCAAGCCTTGTGTAAACATGAAACTAAATCCAAGCATAGTTTTTTGTTTCAAGCTTGTGTAAACATGAAACTGAATCCAAGCATAGTTCCCTATGGTTCAAACTTGTGTAGAAACGACCCCATCTCCATTTTAACCCTCGTGATTTCCATTCTATCAACCTCTTGCATTAGATGAGCCTTTGCTTTTCTCCTTCCATCGCCACTATCTGCATGGCTGACCATACGCTTTCACTTGGATATTTTATCCTTTTTGAGGAATAGTTGCAATGAGTGGTCTTATTAGCCAGCCTCTTCACATAAATCAACATGTTTTGAGAAGTTCCAACATTAGTGGAATCAGTTGCTATCCTAGACAACACTCTTTCCTCTAACTAGAGTCCTCTTTAAGCTCTTTTCAAACTCTCAAAATATGAAAATATTACTGAGCACTTGTCCTTTTCAGCTCGTTAACGGATTGGAAACGACATCTACTCAGTATAAGTTTAACCCTTTTCTCAATTGAGATAGATTATTTACGAAAAAGGAATACGTTGATCGAACATGGTCAATAGGTTCTCTCTTGTAATATTTATGCTTTTCTTGACTTGAGAGACAAACTTATGAAAAATAACTTGTGTTGTTCTCTTATTGTCCCTTTTCAAACTCTCTAAACATGAAAAGGACCGAGTTATCATTATTGTTAAACTTGTTAAAACATCAAATAGTGAAAAACTTGTCTATCATGACAAGACCAAGTTTCACCTTCGCTAGCCTGGTTAAATCATCACATAGCGATGGATTCACCTGAAGGGTGGAATTATACAACAAGAATATGTTATCCTCCTCAAGCTTGATAAACAATAAAGAGGTACTGGTTAGCAATGATTGGGGAAAATGGGAAAAGGGGTAAACCACTTTATGGTAGCAGGTCGCTCTTGAAAATGACACTTTCACTTTATCTTTGTGACTACTTGGGTTGGGTTATCTGCTTGATGGTCATCATACCTTGGTCTATCATACCATCCATTACTTTTGTTTTGGGTCAATGTTTCCAATTCATTCAGCGTCGCCGACATGTTTAAGAGAAGTCACTCAGTTAAATGCATCCTTTGCAATACTCATAAACCTTCATTTTCATGACCGCCATTCTTGAACCTTGTGTCGTCAGTCACATTTTGTCTTTAGAAATCATTACACTTGCTTCGTGTCGCTAATGTGGGATACATCAAGGCCCTTCTGCGACAAGTTACTTCATGTCAACATCAACACATTATCCAAGAAGTTGACTTAGAAACACCCTCTCAATACATTGAGGCTTGCATACATCAGTGCTAGGTTTCTCGCTTTTGGTAATAGGTTGACATCAATAGAATCTGACCGAAAGAATTTGTATGGTGTTTGACATCAAAAAATCCATTCACACCATGTAGAATGTACTGCAATACCTTGAGGATCATTATCATTATTGGTGATTTCTCTCACATCTGTTAACAACTTACATCATTGGCTAGTAATTAGACGATGTCTTCCCATGTTCGAGTTCAAATCACATATTCACATGGTTAGGCTCGTACTTGAGTGAATGGTTGAATGAGATAGAAGACCCAGGATCTAGTTTCATCCATTTGGGCTGCGATTTCAGGAAAGCACCAAATCATTCATACAATGGCTTTACATTGATGGTCATCCCATCATGGGTATATATCTGTAGATATGTACATGTAATGAAAGTTTATATGCTGAGCATGGGTATGCCTTCCCTCAGAAATTCATGAAAAAATCAAAATATCATGATATTATGTATTGTAATTGACACAGGTCACCATCCGCTTCAGAACCTCCTCATCACATCGTAAAGCATATCACTCGACATTATCATTTTCGACTTCATGATTTAGGGGGCAGTTGTTACAAATCCATTTGGGCACATCACTCCCAACATTCAAATCATTACTATTATGGATCATCAAACCCTAATCCAGTTGCTACATGCCCTAGAAATGTCATCACTTTGAATGCCTCCTTCCCTGAAAGTTTCCTGGCTTAAAGCCCTCCATAAATGCCTCCTTGAGGGACCAGCGTAGCCTTAGTTAGGGGTAAATATGCTTCAGTGCAGGTAGGCCCATGTCAAGGTGCATTTCAAAGCACTTAGGCCCACTTTGACCTGTGCTGGGCGAGATTGAGCGAAATCCTCATAGGGTTCCGAGAATATTCTTATCTTCTGGAGCTTTCTAGAATATTTCCACACTTATCATCTCCTATGAGCTCGAAATTGGATAGATAATGAGATAAGTAACCTCCTATTCTTTCATCCCTTCCTCCAAGGAAGCAAACTCTAAGTTTGGAAGGCCATTCAATACCCTCATTTATGACCAAACCACCTCCATTTTCTTATAAATTGAGCACTCATCTAAGTGATCAAGGGCTGGAATTTGAATAATTGTAAGGAGATACTATTGGTTTGAGGTTTGAGATCATAAGCTGGTATTGTTATCCTACCAGAGTGTTGTGTTTTTGGTGTGATGAAGATGGGACTCAAGCTGGATGAGTGACATGGGATCAGACTTCTTTGGTTTTAACTCTTCCTTCTACTTAATAAAGTTGTTTACACCTTTTCCCATATTCTTGTCTTTATGTATGAAGATTATATGCGTAAATTTTTACGATTCCATTTACTTATATTAGATATTTTTCTTGTTTTGATTTGTTTTTGCCCTTTTTTTATGATTGCAGGTACTTATCGAGTGAATTCAGTTTGAGAAGGGGGGATAGGAGCTATTCAAAGGAGACAAAGGGAAGTGAAAGATAACAAGTAGGTCCCTTATTTTATTTATCTTCTATAGGAAAAGGTTAAACTCTTTAAATCTATTGTTCTAGGTGTAGCTACCCACCTAGAGAAGTTGTGTTTATCTGTAGATTCAAAATTCCACATAACAAATCGGTGACTCCACTGGGGATCATGACCTCTTATGGGCCGTGATCAATGAATCATGAGCATAGTTCCATGTCTTGTGTCAAGATCATTTAAAAATGAAACAAAGAATATGAGGATAGTTCCTGGAATTGTGTCAACCTCGTTAAAAAATGAAACAAAGGGTATGAGCATAGTTCCTTGTCCTGTGTCAAGCTCATTAAAAAATGAAACAAGGAATATGAGCATAGTTCCTTGTCTTTTGTTAAGCTTATTAAAAAATGAAACAAGGAATCTGAGAAGAGTTCCTTGTCTTGTGTCAAGCTCATTAAAAAAATGAAACAATGTCCCCTTGAGAAAAGTTCCAATTCGAGTCTTTGATTAGATCTCATAAAATCCCAGTCGAGTCTTTCACTTGATCTTGTAATTGAACCTTCATTCCATCCACCTGATAGCCACGAGTAGTCTACTTAGGTGAATGCAATGAAGCTTGGGGGGCATGCACCTAGAATCGATTCATCATGCTGGGGGCATGTAACGCAATCTCAAGCGTAGTTTTTTTTTTATTTCAAGCTTGTGTAAAAATGAAACTGAATCCAAGCATAGCTTTTCGTTTCAAGCATGTGTAAACATGAAAGTAAATCCAAGCATAGTTTTTCATTTCAAGCTTGTGTAAACATAAAACTAAATCCAAGCATAGTTTTTCGTTTCAAGCTTGTGTAAACATGAAACTGAATCCAAGCATAGTTCCCTATGGTTTAAGCTTGTGTAAAAATGAACCCATCTCCATTTCAACCCTCGTGATTGCCATTCTATCAGCCTCTTCCATTAGATGAGAGTTGGTTTTTCTACTTCCATCGCCACTATTTGCATGGCCGATCATCTTCTTTCACTTGGTTGTTTTACCCTTTTTGAGGAACAGTTGCAATTAGTGGTCTTATTAGCCAACCTCTTCACATAAATCAACATGTTTTGAGAAGTTCCAACATCACCGGAACCAGTTGCTATCCTAGACACCAATCATTCCTCTAACTAGAGTCCTCTTTAAGCTCTTTTCAGACTCTCGAAATATGAAAAGATTACTGAGCACTTGTCCTTTTCAGCTCGTTAATGGATTGGAAACAACATCTACTTAGTATAAGTTTAACCCTTTTTCGGATTGAGATAGATTATTTACGAAAAAGGAATACGATGATTGAACATGGTCAATAGGTTATCTCTTGTATTATTTTATGATTTTTTGGACTTAAGAGAGAAACTTACAAAAAATAACTTGTGGATTTTTCTTATTTTCCCTTTTCAAACTCTCTAAACATGAAAAGGACCGAGTTATCATTGTCGTTAAACTCATTAAAATATCAAATAGTGACAAACTTGTCTATCATGACAAGACCAAGTTTCACCTTCACTAGACTCGTTAAAATATCACATAGTGATGGATTCACCTGAAGGGTGGAATTATACAACAAGAATATGTTATCCTCCTCAAGCTTGATAAAAAATAAAGAGTTATTGGTCCGCAATGACTAGGGAAAATGGGAAAAGGGGTAAACCACTTTATGGTAGCAGATCACTCTTGAACATGACACTTTCACTTGATATTTGTGACTACTTGGGTTGGGTTATCTACTTGATCATCATCATACCTTGGTCTATCATACCATCCATTACTTTGGTTTTGGGTCAATGTTTCCAATTCATTCAGTGTCACCGACATGTTCAAGAGAAGTCACTCAGTTAAATTCATCCTTTGCAATACTCATAAACCTTCATTTTCATGACCGTCGTTTCTAAACCTTGTGTCATCAGTCACATTCCATCTCCAAAAGTCGTTACACTCGTTTTTTGTCGTTGATGTGGGATACATCAAGGCCCTTCTACGATGAGTTGCTTCTTGTCAACATCAACACATTATCCAAGAAGTTGACTTAGAAACACCTTCTCAGTACCTTGAGGCTTGCATACATCAATGGAAGGTTTCTTGCTTCTGGTAATAGGTGGAAATCACTGGCCTTCGACCGAAGACTTTGTATGGTGTTCAACATCAAAACATCCATTCACACCATGCAGAATGTATTGCATTACCTTGAGGATCATTATCATTATTGGTGATTTCTCTCGCATCTGTTAACAACTTACATCATTGGATGGTAATCAGATGGTGTCTTCCCATGTTCAACTTCAAATCACATATTCACATGGTTAGGCTCGTACTTGAGCGAATGGTTGAATGAGATAAAAAAACCCAGGATCTAGTTTCATCCATCCGGGCTGCAATTTCAGGAAAGAACCAAATCATCTGTACGATGGCTTTACACTGATGTCATCCCATCTTGGGTATATATCTGTAGATGATTATCTATGTACATGTAATGAAATTTTATATGTTGAGCATGGGTATGCCATCCCTCAGAAATTCATGAAAAAATCAGCATATCATGATATTATGTATTGTAATTGATGCAAGTCACCATCTGCCTCGGAACCTCCTCATCACATTGTAAAACATATCACTCGACATTATCATTTTTGACTTCATGATTTAGGGAGCAGTTGTTACAAATCCATTTGGGCACATCACTCCCAACATTTAGATCATTACTATTAGGGATCAACAGATCCTAATCCAGTTGCTACATGCCCTAGACAAGTCATCACTTTGAATTCCTCCTTCCCTGAAAGTTTCCTGGCTTGAAGCCCTCTAGAAATGCTCCTTGAGGGACCAGCGTAGCCTTGGTCAGGGGTAAATATGCTTCAGTGCATGTAGGCCCATGTTAGGGTGCATTTCAAATCACTTAGGCCCACCTTGACTTGCGCTGGGCGAGATTTAGCGAAATCCTCATAGGGTTCTGGGAATATTCTTATTTTCTGGAGCTTTCTAGAAGATTCCCACACTTATCATCTCCCATGAGCTCGAAATTGGATAGGGAATGAGTTAAGTAACCTCCTGTCCTCTCATCCCTTCCTCCATGGAAACTAACTCTAAGTTTGGAAGGCCATTCAATACCCTCATTTATGACCAAACCACCTCCATTTTCCTATAAATTGAGCACTCATCTAAGTGATCAAGGGCTGGACTTTGAAGAATTGTAAGGAGATACTGTTGATTTGAGGATTGAGATCATAAGCTGGTATTGTTATGTTGCCGAATTGTTGTTTTTTTGGTGTGATAAAGATGGGACTCAAGCTGGATGAGTGACATGGGATCAGACTTCTTTGATTGTAACTCTTCCTTCTACTTAATAAAGTTGTTTACACCTTTTCCCATATTCTTGTCTTTGTGTATGATGATTATATGTGTAAATTCTTTTGATTACATTTTCTTATAGTAGATAGATCTCTTGCTTTGATTGGTTTTTGTCCTCTTTTTATGATTGCAAGTACTTATTGAGCGGATTCAGTTTGAGAAGGAGCGACGAGAGCTATTCAAAGGAGACAAAGGGAAGCGAAATATAACAAGTAGGTCCCTTGTCTTATTTATCTTCTATAGGAAAAGGTTAAACTCTTTAAATTTGTTTTTCTAGGTGTAGCTACCCACCTAGGGAAGTTGTGTTTATCCATAGATGCAAAATTCCACATAAAAATAGGGCAAGCTAGGTTGCACTAGTTGGATCTTTCATAAATTTAAATGGATTATGAAACATAAAAAATGTAAGATTCAATAGAAACTGAGGAGCAATGAAGAATTCCTTAATTTGACTTTAGAAGAAAACATATAAATTACTAATAGCCAGAATCGAGTGTTCATTATAACATATCCTAATCATCACGGTTTTTGTTATGTAATTAAGCTTTTCAGAAATGACAGAGAAAGAAAACTATTGAAATATGACAACAAGAATATTTTAATATGTCCTTGAATTAAATTGTGAATTAAAATTGAATTTAGTCTTAACAGCTACTTGGAAATAATTAATTAAGTTATTTTGACTTAATTAGTTAGAGAAATTCAAGTTAGAAGTCTTTCTGAAGTCATGCAACAATTATCCCTTAAATTAAGGAGATAATATTGAGTTATATTTGAGTTGTAATTAGTAAACTCAGTTTACTGAGTTAAGTCTAGTTAAATTAGTTCCAAATTGTTTGAGGAACTAATAGAGAGTTAATAGTTAGTTGATGCATGCATGCACTCAACTAGTGTGCTCTAGTTAAATAAAGATTCCCTCATTAGAAACTCATGCATGTATGTTATAAGAAAGACCCAATTGAGATTAATGTCAAGGAAATGTACTATCGATTTCATATGTTTTCCTATAAAGAAAAATCATGCATGCAGTCAAGGAATCATTCCTCGAGGATTGCACAGTTCTGACAGTGTGTGAGATCAAAGTGTTCCACTTGGTTGAAGGTGAATCATCCTAGAGGAACAGCATAAGGAAATAGGAGCTTGGAGGGTAGAGAGGAAGGTTGGAGAGAATCCTAGATTGCCTGTGCACATCTGTGAAGATTGTACTGAGAGCTAGCTAGTTGTGATAGCTAAGGCTTTGTATAATTCCTATGTATTTCCACCTTGTACGATAATACAAATAGTGGGGTTTTTAGCTGAGGCTTTCCCCAAAGTATTTTCATGTGTATTGTGCATTGATTATTCTTCTTCTGGTTATATTTTTCAGCTCAATATTTAAGCTTCCACATATTGATAGTAGAAGTAGGTTATAGTATTCTTCTTTGATTTATATTGCATTATCGGGTTAACCTACATCAGATTTTCTAGATGGTATCAGAGCTATATTTGTAGAGAATTTTATTCATGGTATCGGAGCTGTGAACAGTATATTAAGAGGATAATTTGAAGTTTGAAGTTCAGGGGTGCAGGTGAAAATCGAATTCATATCATAATTCAAGGTTGGCCAATGGAGTTCTATGGCTTGAGACTCAAGTATGCCTTGGAAGGTAGCTCGAATTACATAGCATGGAAAGATAGAATGGAGGTTGTATTAAAATATAATGGCTTGAAGGAATTCATTGATCAAGAAATCCCAAAGCCAACTTCAACTAATGCACAAGAGTTGGCTGAGTGGAAGAAGTGTGTGGCGAAGGCAAGACAGATCATCCTTGAGGGAGTTCGAGACCATATTGTCTCAAGTCTCCATGGGAAGGATACTCCATTTTCAATGTGGAAGACATTGAAGGACCTCTACCAGAAAAATAGTGACAAGAGGAAATTGGTGCTCAAGGATAAGCTTCGAAGAATCAAGATGGAGAAGGGCGATACTATTTCCACATATCTAAACAAGCTCACCACCTGCAGAGATGATCTTGGCAGTGTGGGAATAACTACTGCTGATGTTGATATGGTGAACCTCACTCTCCTTGGCCTTCCAAAGAGTCGGAATAGCTACCGGGACTCTGTGAATGGAAGGGAGAAACTACTGGATTGGGAAAGACTGTGGTCAGATCTTATGCAGGAGGAGATCAGGAGGAGCACACGAGATGATTCTTCATCCAAGGATGATGATGAAGAAAATCTGGCCTTAATAAGTAAGGTAAGGAAAGGGAAGGGGAAGGCTTCCCATTTCAAATCGAATTCTTCTCATGGAGGGAAGAAGGGTGACCTGTCTAAAGTGAGATGCTTTAATTGTCACGAGATGGGACATTATGCAACTAATTTCCCATCGAAGAAGTCCAAGAAGGGATCCTCGGAAGGATCAGAAGGTGAGGCATTAGCCTCTTAGTTCGAAATGGAATTTACCCTCATTGCATCCATGGTGTCATCGATGATGGGTTGTGTCTGGTATCTTGACAGTGGAGCGTCATTCCACATGACCGGTGATAAAAATTTATTCAGTGCCTTGGAGGAGAAAGACCTCAAGATACACATAGAGATGGGTGATGATGGAAAGTATAGTGTTTCAGGAGTGGGCATAGTTTCTTTTCAGAGGGAGCATGGAGATCCTATCACCTTGATAAATGTGAAGTATGTGCCTAGACTGAAGAAGAATTTGGTATCGGTCACGATGTTGTCTTCAGTAAAGGAAAGGCGTTCCTAAGACACATAGCCACGGGTCATACCAAGAGGATAGGGATTCGGGTGAAGAATCTATATAAACTAGAGGTAGATGATTATGCATCATTGTGTACGAAAGTAGAATTGGTGCAAAGCCAAGACATTGGCGAGTTGTGGCACAGGTGATTGGGCCATTTGCATCATGGGGCTTTGAAGATAATTCAACATATATCTATAGGACTTCCAAAAGGTAAACTTGAGCAAGTTGACACATGCAAAGGTTGTACCTTGGGAAAGTACACCAAGTCTTCCTTTCATGATCGAGACAGTCGAGCAGAGGCTATATTAGAGCAAGTTCATACTGATGTGTGTGGACCATTCTTGATGGCATCCACAACGAAGCAAAGGTATATGTGATTTTCATTAATGATTTTTCTCATAAATGTTGGATTTATTTCATGCAGAAGAAGGACCAAACCTTCTCAAGGTTTTGTAGGTTCAAAATTTTGGTCAAGAAAGATTCAAGGAAGAAGATCAAGGCCTTGAGAAGCAACAATGGTGGAGAATACGTCTCTCAAGAGTTTAAGGACTTCTGTGTAGTGGAAGGCATTAAATGAGAGTTGACAACACCTCATAACCCACAACAGAATGGGGTGGTCGAGAGGAAGAACATAACTATTGTAGGGGTAGCACAGGAAATGCTGCATGACCAAGGCCTACCACTTCACTTGTGGGCTGAGGCATGCAACACAACGGTCTATTTGTAGAATAGAAGGCCGCATCGCATACTTGGGATGAAGACACTAGAGGAAGCTTTCTCTGGTAAGAGACTATATGGGGGTCACTTCAAGATCTTTAGCTCATTGGTATATTGCCATGTGACAAAGGATGCACAAAAGAAGCTTGAGCCGACAGCAGAGTTGGGGATACTTGTGGGGTACACTGATACACCTCACAACCATCGGGTGTACTTGCCTACTAGTAGGAGGACAGTGGTTCGCAGAGATCTCAAGTTTGATGAGAAGAAGGCCATGCGAGTTTCCCTTGAGAGGGAGCTCCAACTATAGGCTATGGAGGAACTGTTGGTTCCTAAGGAGGAGGAGCTACTAACTGATTTGGAGCAGCCACAAGTAGAGGTTCAGGTAGTGGAGACATCCACTCAAGCAGAGTCTTCCAGAGATGGACGAAAGCACACAAGAGAAGCTGACAAATTGTTCGATGATGAGAGAGAGAATGTGGGAGAACCATTTTCTTAGCACAGACAGAGGAGGTCACCTAAGAGGTACAATGGATACATGGCCCTTGGTTGGGAATGTGTTGAGAGAAAGCCATCTTCCTTTGAGGAAGTAGTGCAGCAACTGATTTGGGTTGATGCTATGGTGGAGGAGTATGACTCCATAGTTTGTAATAGTGTCTGGGACGTGGTTCCAAGACTAGAGAACAAGTCAGTTGTGAGTTCTTGTTGGTTTTACAAGGTAAAGCAAGCTACTAATAGTAGTGTGGAGAAGCATAAGGAAAGATTTGTTGCCTCAAGCTTTTCACAAGTTGAGGGGATTGAATATGATGAGACTTTTTCTCCTGTCGCAAGGTACTCATCTATCATATCAATGTTGGCACTATCAGCACAAATGGGTTGGAAGATCCATCAGATAGATGTGAAGACTCCATTCCTCAATGGTGAGATTGAGGAAGAGGTGTACATAGAGCAGTCAGAAGGTTATGAGACCTTCGATCATGAGTCACATGTGTGCCGACTCAAGAGAGCGTTGTACGGGCTGAAGCAAGCACCTCGTGCTTGGTACACCAAGATAGAAAATTACTTCACTGGGTTGGGCTTCACAAAGAGTGAAGCAAATGTGAACTTGTACAACATCGTGGTGAAAGGTAAGTTGTTTTTCATCGTACTTTATGTTGATGGTCTCATATTGACTGGAGATGATCAGTTGATCATGTCTTGCAAGGAGGACCTTGCAAGAGAATTCGAGATGAAAGACATGGGTCTCATGCATCACTTCCTTAGCATGGAAGTGTGGCAGAAGGATGGGGAGTTGTTTGTGTCTTAGGGCAGGTATGCCAATGAGATACTCAGGAGATTCCACATGGAGAAGTGCAAGCCCATGTAGACTCCTCTAGCTGGTAATTGGAGGAAGGAGGATGCTACTTCAGGAGAAGTAGTGGAGGCTACTCTGTACAGGCAACTTGTGGGTTCATTGATGTACTTAGTGAACACACGACTAGATTTGTGCTATGCGATGAACCAGCTGAGTCAATCGATGGTTCAGCCTATCAAGATGTTTTGGAAGGTGGAAAAGCATGTATAGATACTTTAGAGGCACATCTCAGTATGGATTATGGTACAGATGGACAGATGGAGTGAAGCTATAGGGTTTCATTGATGTAGATTAGGCAGGGAGTCCATTAGATTAGAAGAGCACATCAGGAGGGATTTTCAACCTTGGTTCAGCGATAGTTTCTTGGTACAGCAGGAAACAAAGGTCGGTTTCACTCAGCTCGGTAGAGGCGAAATACATGGTTGCAAGTCAGGCAACATGTGAGGCCATTTGGATGCGGAAATTTCCTAGTTGGTTTGTTTGATTAGGGGATGGATCCAACTGTGATCTATTGTGATAATAAAAGCTGTATCAAACTCTCTGAGAATCCAATATTTCATGATAGGTCCAAGCACATCGACATCTGATATCATCATCTCGGAGACTGTGTAGCAAGGAGGATCGTGTTGCTGTAGTATATTTTGACAGAGGAGCAAGATGCTGACATTTTAACAAAGACATTGTCAAAGTGTAAATTTGAGTTCCAAGAGACAGGATTGAGGTGGCAAATAATCCCTTTCTTGTTGAGAGGGAGTGTTGAAATATGGAAATAAGAATATTCTAATTTAATTTGTCCTTGAATTAAATTATGAATTAAAATCGAATTTAGTCTTAACGACTACTTGGAAATAATTAATTAAGTTATTCTGACTTAATTAGTTGGAGAAATTCAAGTTAGAAGTCTTTTTGAAGTCATGCAAGAGTTATCCCTTAAATTAAGGAGATAAGATTGAGTTATATTTGAGTTGTAATTAGTTAACTCAATTTACTGAGTTAAGTCCAGTTAAATTAGTTCCAAACTGTTTTAGGAACTAATAGAGAGTTAACAGTGAATTGATGCATGCATGCACTCAACTAGTGTACTCTAGTTAACTGAAGATTCCCTCATCAGAAACTCATGCGTGTCTATTCTAAGAAAGACCCAGTTGAGATTAATG
This sequence comes from Pinus taeda, assembly GCA_000404065.3. Taxonomy (NCBI): domain Eukaryota; kingdom Viridiplantae; phylum Streptophyta; class Pinopsida; order Pinales; family Pinaceae; genus Pinus; species Pinus taeda. The sequence continues at coordinate 110,070 of APFE030942717.1, forward strand.
TCAAGGATGGTGTACTATCAGTTGCATATGTTTTCCTATAAGGAAAACTCATTCATGCAGTCAAGGAATCATTCCTTGAGGATTGCACAGTTCTGATAGTGTGTGAGATTAGAGTGTTCCACTTGGCTGAAGGTGAATCATCCCAAAGGAATAATGCAAGGAAATAAGAGATTGGAGGGCAGAGAGGAAGGTTGGAGAGAAGCCTAGATTGCTTGTGAGCATCTGTGAGGATTGTACCGAGAGATGGCTAGCTGTGAGAGCTAAGGCTTTGTATAATTCCTATGTATTTCCACCTTGCATGATAATAGATAGTGGGGTTTTTAGCTGAGGCTTTCCCCAAAGTATTTTCATGTGTATTGTGCATTGATTCTTCTTCTTATTATTATATTGTTCAGCTTGATCTTTAAGCTTCCGCAAATTGATAGTAGAAGTAGGTTGTAGTATTTTGCTTTGATTTATATTGCATTATCGGGTTTACCTACATCAGGTTTTCTACATGGTGTTGAGCACTGGAGAAGGTATGTTATTTTCGTTTACTTTGTTATATTTTCTTCAAAACTCATAACCTTTTTATATCATGAGCTAGGTATATGACAAGAGAATATGATAAAATCTAGAAGATTTATATGTAACATGAAATAACTAATAATTACCCTTTTTTTATGCAGAAAAAGGATAAAACGAAAGGCTGCCATCCCAAAGGAAAGAGTAAGACCAGGCTAACTGTTGTCCCTTTTACAAGGAACCACGTTCAACCAAAGTGATCCAAATTGGAGCGTAACAGCCAGAAAAAGGAAAAGAAGATACCCAATCAGCGCAAGAAAACAAGAGAATAGCTAAGAACCAATAGTTTGGTGAATCCCTCAGGATCCTTTGATCCTAAGGGATCGTTACCTTAACAATTTTCTGTATCGTTGATATCTCTTCTCAACTGTTATAAGAAGGGGCAGCACTATTAGAATGGGGGAGCTATGGTTATTTTTATGAAATTCTTCTGTGTACTTGAAACTTTGATCATCGACTCTCTTTGAAGAGCGATTCACTGTAACTCTATTTTGATGTTTTAATATATACAAATCTTGTTGTCGTTCTATCGTTGATTCTGGAGTCACCTTAAGCAGTGAGTCCCTGGAGGCTAAGGGCCTGGCCCTGGTGGATCACTTGCTCCTATACCATTATTGTTATAGCTCCAAATCTCACTATTATGGTTTGTGATGCTGCACTCATGGCCTAGGGCAACCCCTCCTTCC